>VDFB02331036.1:0-29398 GCA_007258455.2 Sequoia sempervirens | reverse complement strand
TTTTACACTGGCTAAGAGAAAATAAAATCTTTGGGCAGCTATCCAAATGCTTGTTTTATCAAGACAGGGTGCACTATCTAGGCCATATTATTTCAGTTAAGGGGTTATCTATAGACCCTAAAATGATCAAGGTGATCATGGAATGGCCAGTGCCTCAAAATGTGTTAGAAGTCCATAGCTTGATGGGCCTCAAAGGATAATATAGAAATTTTGTGCAAGGGTTCTCCTAGATTGCATCTCCAATCACATCACTCCAAAGGATGGGAACATGGTTTGAGTGGACTGAGAAGTGTGAACAAGAATTCCAACTCCTGAAGGAGAGGGTCATGAGAGCACTAGTGTTGACCATCCCTAATCCTAATAGAATATTCATTGTGTTCATAAATTATTCAAGAGAGGGATTGGCAATAGAACTAATGTAGGATGGAAAAGTGGTAATGTATGAATCGAGAAAGCTTAAATAACATGAGGTGAATTAGGCACCTCATGATTTAAAGTTGATTGTGATAGTTCATGCCTTGTAGATGTGGATGGATTATCTCTTAGGGAAGCTATTCGAGTTCAAGAAAGACCACTTGAGATTGAGATACATTTTTACTCAACCAAACCTTAATGCATGACAAAGAAGGTGGATGGAGTTCCTTGGTGAGTATGACTTTAGAATTGAGTATATAAAGGGAAAATAGAATAGAGTGGTTGATGCTCTTAGTATATGAAGGCATCTAGAAGCCATGATATCAAAAGGGTCTAATTTGAGACAATAGGTGATACAACATTTTCTTGGGGATGAGCACTACGGAAGAGTGAAGAGTGCTCTAGCAAAGAATCATTTAGATCATCAGTTCAATGGGTATGAGATCAAACTAGATTGTATTTTGAGATACTAGAGAAAAATGTATATTCTAGAATCTATAGATCTGAGGAAGTTGGTGTTAGAAGAGGTTGATAATGAACCTTATTTAGGACACCCCAGAGTATCCAAGATGATCACAAAATTGAAAACACTGTACTTTTGGCCTAAACTCAAGAAAGGTCTAGTCGAGTATGTAGCCAGATTCTTAGAGTGCTAGTAAGTCAAGGTTGAGCATGCACATCCAATGAGGATATTGTATCCTTATGACATACCTGGGCATAAATGGTAGGTGATCAGTATGAAATTCATACATGGGTTACCTTTGAGTAAGAGTCAACATGATGTTTTATTGGTTGTGATCGATAAGTTGACGAAGGTGACACACTTCATTCCAAGAAACCTTAAGGATGGATTGTTGACCCTTTCCAATAAATTTTTCAACGAGATATTTCAATTGCATGGAGTGGTAGACACTATTTTTTTTATAGGGACACTTGGATGACCTCAAGATTTTGGATGAAACTAAATGTTGTGTTGGGAACCAAGTTGAATTTTAGCTCAGCTTATCATCCTTAGACTGATGGGAAAATGGATAGGGTGAATCAGGTAGTTGAAGACCTCCTATGAATGTACTACATGGACCAATGGTATAAGTGGGAAGAATAGCTACTATTGGTAGATTTTTATTACAAGATCTCTAGGTATGGCACCATTTGAAGCTCTTTATGGGTGAAAGTGTTGTACAACCATCAGTTGGGATAAATTGGAAGATAGAATCATAGTAGGACCTAAAATGCTCAAGGAGATGGAAGAAAACACAAGATTAATTAAGAGTATACTAAAGGAGTTAGTAGATCAATAGAAAAGTTATGCCGATAAGAATATAACTCTTAGAAAATTTGTGGTAGGGGATAAAGTCTTCTTAAGAGTCAGGCCTCATAAAAGTTCCATTTCCTTTGGAAATTCTTCCAAGTTGGCCCTGAGATATGTGGATCCATTTGAAGTTTTGTAAGTGATCAACCCACTTTCTTATATACTTTCTCTACCACCTACTCTGGCTAAACTTCATAATGTGTTTCATATTTCTTTGCTTAAGCCATATCATCCTGATGTAGCTAATGAGAGCCACAACCCAAGACTCAAAAAAGAAAACAATAGAGACAATAATAGAATTATTATTTATTTATTTTCCAGATACATTCTCATTATAGAGAAATTAAATTCCAGAGGATAAAATTCTCATAGGTTATAGTGCATGCAACTTTACTATTTCTAAAAAGCAAAATCCCCCTTTCACAATACAATTTTCACTCTTTTTCCCCAATACCCCAGAATTTCCAAATTGAGTCCTAAATATCCTTTTTTCAGCTTGGAGCAAAAAAATACAATTTGGAATTTTAATATAGGGGAGAAGGGCCCAAAGTAGGGTAGGATCCTATAATGGGGACAAAAGTAGTCCCACGTGGGCCACACAATGGAGTTGAATAATAGGAAAATGTAAATCAATTTTCACCCACAAAGTCAACAAAGGTACACGTATCACTGTACAGTCAAAATTATATTATAATTAGAGAGTATTTGTCCCATACACATAGATATTCACAATCTTACATGTTAGAGAATATTCAAAGAACATATGACATGAAAAACATACAAGCCAGAGTGCTTGGTATCAGTCCCTTGATTTAAAAAAAAAGCCCAAAATATAAAATTAGTATAACCTAAGCTCCTGTATAATGTCACCATTTGCATTTCATCACAACCACCTTTCTAGCACTTGGTATGTGAAGATTACAACTACGAGCCAAGAATATCCTATCACCAAATCTAATCTAGCCAAACCCCTATCCCACTTTCCCACCAACACAACACTTAGACATGTAGCAATCATTCATATGTTTCCCATATTTCAAATTCAACCTCTCTACTAATGGTTCCTCCTCCTATTTTTCCCACTTGCAACTACCGAAACAATGGTGTTAAAGCCACCAAAATATCCTTTCAAGCAAATGGGGAATGCATGCCATTAATACATACAAACTTAGCAATTGAAGGAATCTGATAAATATTTCAAATTTGAAATTAAAATGATAGGAATTAAAGACTTCACACCAAACCAGCATTGAACATATAAGGATATTTTCAAATTCAAAAATGTATTACTCAATCTCTTATAATCATTTCAGTTAACGGCCCCACTTCATATCAAAAATTGTGTCCAAAAATAGCGAATAAAGTGCAACAACGCCATGTTTTATACAGTTTTTGATAAGTCGCATACATTGATAAAATCATGACGCGATGAAGACAACTGCCGATAGTGGTTAAAATGATGGTGTTATATTTTGATGAGATGATCCACTATGTGGATACTTATTGTTTTATGTTATGCTTTTGATTAACACAATTATTAATTGAGTTAATATTGAATATGCTCATATGTTGATTATTGATGTTTTATTTCGTTAGTCTTGATGTGACTGTATTGGTGAAGAGGATAAACATCACCACATACAAGTTCCCGTGGATTTCCGCTGACTCTTCTGCCAGCAGGTATAGATTTATTGGTCTAGATAGCGTATGACATATATGCCGGTTTGGTATTGCAGGCATACAGACAAACGCCCCACCGATCTCACGCAGTCCCAGCCTGTCCAAATTCAAAGAAAGTAAAATTTTCTGACGGGGAGACAGCAACAAGGCCACCAAACTCCAGCATAGCAAATGTCCGCTATCAATGCAATTTCAACCACTACTTCCCTAAGGTTACACCATAAGCTTTGGTATATGTTCCACCCCCAGCAAACGTTGGGTGATTGGTTATTTAATTAATATGGATTATTAATATTGAGGCTTTATAATTGATAAATTAATTAATTTAATTTATGTTATATAGTGATTCTGTTATTAGATTAAATTTTATTTGAAATAAATAAGTTATTTAAATTTCAAATGCATACTATCTGTAAAAGATCTTTGGAAATATTTGTGGTTGTTGTAGAAAAGATATTTGTTTTGTAACTAGAAGTTAGAATATTTTTATTACTGTTATTTGAAAATTGATTCCTAGAGAGAATTATTGAAATTGAAAAGAAAGGAAGTTATTTTCACAAAAGAAAGAGAGGATGTGGATGATGGTTGAATTGGTTTTGGGTTTTAAGATTTTATAATTAGAAGCTCTTAGAAAAGTTTGGGGATCTAATTTTGTTGCATTCTTTTGGTTTTGTATTATTTTATGTTCTCTAGAAAGTGGTAATTGTTCTAGGAAGAGGCTTTGGAAAATTTGGAAATTAAAGGGAAGCTCTTCATCAAACTTCGAATCAAGAAATATTCTAGAATTGGTTCTTTATTGTTTTTGTAAATTTAATTTGAAAAGGTTATTTAAATTATTATTGTTTTGCAAATTGGAAAGGTTTCCTATAGAAGAGGATTTCATTATTTATAGAAGCTTTTGTTTTTAAAATATTTCTAAGAATATTTACAGCTTTTGTAGAAATTATTTTGGATCCTCTATTAAAACTGAGTTTTAGAAATGGATTTACCCTGAAGAAAATTATAGTTAAATTTTAGAACCTCAATTGAAATTGAATCCTCTGTGAAAATTTTCCAAATATTTCTTGTAGAAAATCTTTTGTGAAATTAATATGTCATGGAGCATTTATTTTGATAATTTATATATATTGAAATAGATATGTACACACACACACACACACACACACATATATAATTTTTTAAGACTAGTGTAAATTTCCTGTAGAAAATTTTATTGAAAATTACTAAGAAATTGTTGTACGATAAATGTTATTAAAAGGTAGAGGAAATTTAAATTATTTAAGGGAGATTGGGGGCCTTCCCTCACAACTACCCCATGGGGAGGCCATTGTGGAGGCAATGTCGTTTCCTTCATAGCCAAGGCTTTTACCCAATTATAGTGCACAACCCACATGGGTGGTTGTTTGAACTCCCAACAAACCCATGGTGGGCTATGAATACCCACAATGCCTTCTATTTTGTTCACCCAGAATATATATACAGATTTTATTATTTTCCTAAAATAGAACATGCCATTCAATACAAAACAAAACATATGACATATGCAAATATATATAATATATAATATTTTATATATATATATATATATTTCATATATATTCATAGATATATTTAATTTTGTTAAGGGGATACAATTGGTTAAATAGTATATGTATATTTAAATATATGTATAATAGTATATACATATTTTATAATAGATGGATAATACATTTATTTAAATGAATATTATTTTGTTAATTAGTGCATGCAATGCACAAGTAGGTGTTTTATAATAAAATGATTTTATTAGAAAAATTGAGATTTTTATTTATGTGTATTTGTGAAATTGGAGTTAAACAACTAGTTGTAATTTCTTTATGGTTTGTAAATGGAAGTATATTTAAGTTGGAGTATTTCAAGCAAGTATTATTGTTTTATTTAAAAAGGGTATTTATTTAGATGGATAGTATGCTCTCGATGCATGCAAGCATGATAGTTATTCTTTAATGACTTATTATTTTAATTGTGAAAATTGAGTTAATTATTATGAGTAGTTGTGAAACTAAAAGTTAAACATTTAGTTTAATTCGTTGTTGATTTATAAATTGGAATTATGTTTAAATGATGTATTTTAAATATGATTTATTGATTTATTTGGATTTAGGAAATCCTAATGGTAGTTCAATTAATTACTTGAGTTGCTTACTTTAATTGTGTATTGTTCTATAATTGTGTAATGGGGGGATATTTGTTATTGTGAAAATGTAATTGTTCCAAAGATTGTAATTTTTGAAAGGGTTGTTGTGTCTTTTGTTCACCCTTTGAGAATTCCTTGGGTAGTGCACATAGTTGGGATTCAGTATTTGACATCCATAGGGATGTGTCACCTCTTGAGTTATGGTGGTTATTTGATATCATTTTTAGTGGACTGTCTACCCTTGGGTTGTGGAATAAGTATATTGTGTTGTTAGTAGGGGAGTGGATTTCAACGGGGTCCAACACACAAAATGGTGCCAAGACAACTCGTATGAGAGCCAATTTAATCAGTGGAAATTAAATAACCTATATTAGAGGAAAGGGTGGTTTAATATATTTAGCTTGACAATTTAGCCTCACTCATTGTCTCAAGGGCTTGTGTTAGACTTGGGATGAGTTGGGAAAGCTTGGAATGGCAAGATTTTTATCTTGTCTTCTTGAAAGACAATCAATTCTACACTGCTATGCATGTGGGGCTGGAGTTCATGAGAGGTTACTAGGATAACCCGGGATGGGGGTTAGGACCTAGGAAGATCTCCTAAAGATAACCAATGCAAACTTTGTGATGACACTCCTCCTATGACAATAGTCAGCTTGTATTGTACAGTGGATATACTTGATTCAGTGGTTCTGGAAGCAATGTAACCTTATGTTATGTGTTTACTAGTATAGTGTTGTTTTGCATGTTTCCTATGTCTAGAGGTATTAGGTTTTTCTTGGTTGTCTTTTACTATCTCCTAGCATGGGTGTTGGGCCTACGGGTACCACATGGCTGGGTGGATCGTGCACCTTACACTATTGGGCTTTCTCTACTTGTTTGTGATGGTAGGATCTTCTAGTTCAGGGAGCTCGTGTATATCTATGGACATGTTACTTCTCTTATGTTCATTGTATCAGTGGGACACTATGTATTTTTACTCCTCATTTGTGATTGAGGAGGATCTATGTATATTGTAATTGTATCATTTTGTATGATCTACCTCATCTTGGAGATGAGATTTGTAATGGTATATGGAATTAATGTAATATTTGGAAGAATTCATTATTGTACTTTGTATATTATGCAATGGGTTAATGCTTTGATGTATGTTGTTTATCTTGAGTTAATTTCATATGCTATAGTTAGATTAGTTTTTTAATTTTTGGGATTCACATGTAGATGTGTTGTGTGGCCTAGAGGATGTATGTGTTTAGAGTAGATTACTTTACTTGTTATTGTTACTCTTTTTAAGAAAAAAATTAGTCGTGCTTCTATAGTTTTGCATTGTCCTCTAGGTTACATGGTGAGGTTCTATAGAAATTCCAGAGGAAGTAGTAGTAGCATCCTGAAAAGCTATAGGTATTCTAATACTACAAATTCTGGCTGCCTATGAATGCAAATTTTTTGTATGGGATGTCAATTTTTGTCACATTAACTTGTAACTCAATATCTAGGGTTTCAACTTACACTTTATATGAATGTCAAGTCATTTAAATTCAAGTTCATGCTTTCACTAGTTTTCCTTTCCTCTATACTCATCCATGCATGATGTTTACCCTACATTGTGCATTTCAATATTTTGTGTTATTCATTGCCTGATGTTTACTCTCTATTGTGCTTTTCATATCTAGTTCCTTATACAAAATATGAAATGGGTTTGATTGGTTTAAATGGTTTTTCATTACTATTATACTTGCTTGACAAAATATGGAAAGGGTTTGACTAGTTTTCATACATGCACTTATATTTGTGTGTTCCTCATTGCACAAACTTTAAATCTGCAATTTTCTTTTAACATTTGTTTGTTATTCCAAAATACAAAAATGGATATAATATATTTACTTGTTACTAGGAAATATTCATACAGTTTTAATGTTTATCATTTCTATGGTTTCTTCCATGCACTTTCATTTGTGTCTTCCTCAATGCACAAACTTTAACTCTACAATTTGTTTATAATAATCTCATGTTATTCTAAAATATGAAAATGGTATGACTAGTTTTCATTTCCAAACTATTATGACATGTTTATGTATTATTCTGTTCTTCCATGCCCAATAGTTATGTTTGTGAAATGCTTTCTTCATTTCATTGCTACTACAAAACATGGAAAGGCTTTCATTGGTTCAAAATTTACAAGGTTTTCTCTTTGAAAATGCACAATCTTTAGCTCTGTAAATATTTTTTAATATTTGTTTTTAATTCCCAAATATGAAAATGGACTCACTTCTTGTCATTCTAAAGTTATTCTACCATGCATAAATGCATTTTTCTTTCCATACATACATATACATATTGTGCATGGAAGAATAGAATAATACATAGACATATTTCCATACTTATATATTTCAATACATATATATGGTATGATTGGTTTAAATTTCAAAAATATTCTACCATGCAATCGTATTATTTTGTTCTTCCATTCAAAATAGTTTTTCTTGCGAAATGCAATTTTTATTTCATTGTTACTACCAAACATTTTTATGGCTTCACTAGTTCACAATTATAGGGTTTTCTGCCATGCACTTGTATTCCTCTCTTTCATAATGCACAAACTAACTCTACAATTTTCCTTTAATATTTGTTTATTATTCCCAAATATGAAAATGGATTCACTTGATTTCATTTCAAAGATATTTTTCCATGCGATTATATATATATATATATTCATATATACTTATGTATATAATTTTTTATGTGATTATTACAACAATTTTTTTTCCATATTTATGTTCAGCTCTCCACATTTCATTGTTCAGATCTACACTCAAGAAAGCTCCCTTTCTCTTTCAGTTGAGGTTTTCTACCTCACTATGCCTATAGCATTGTATTTCCTTTTGAAAATGTTTAACCAATGTTTGTTCATGTCTCACTAAACATATCTGCTCTAAGTATTTTCAATTCAAATAATAAAATTGTACAAATTGTCAACATGCATAATAAATCCAATTGCATTAAAATCTATTCATAAAATCCAAGCAAAATAAATACAATAAAAACATATTGTTCATGCACAATAAAGACAATTTCATTACAAACTGTGGACAATTGCATTACAAACTATTCATAAAAACCAGAGCATTGAATTTCAAAATGTCAAGATGCATATTAAATTAATGCAAATTGTTCATGCATCATTGTGACTTCAACAATGTTCAATTTTTTGTTTTATTTAACAGCTCCAAAAAACTTTTTTAACATCTGTAGGTACAATCTAAAGGTAAAATGAGGCCAAAAACTAAAACCAAGACTATAAAGACATCATCTTGTACAAGGAAAGCCATTATAATAGTCCCCAATGTGCAACAACTGGTTGTAGAAGTAAACACGATTCCAGAACCTGTTGAGGTTGTCCAAGAGGTTGGTGCACCACCAATTTGGTAGGAAAGAGCATCAAAGGAAAGGGAACAATCATCAGAGGACATGGACAAGGATTTGGTGGATGTTAAAACGAATGGGATGTCGATGAGAGCTATTGGGAAGAAGTGGAAAATCCCAACTACAACACTTAGCAATTGGTTAAGAAGCCTGAGCAGTACTTCAAAGAAGGGTCCACCAATTGTCCTAATAGAAGAGGAGGAGGGTCTGATTATGAAGTGGTGCATAGATATGGTAGATATTGGCTATGGTCTTAAGATAATAAATCTCAAGAAAGAGGTTGCTCAGATATCCCAGACTAGACCCAACCCTTTCATGGAGGGGCTACTTGGAAAATCATGGTGGACTAGATTCAAGAGGCACCATCCAAAATTGAACTTGTGCATAGTTGAAGGTCTTGACAAAGATAGGGCAGTAAACCTTAGGCTAGATATAGTAGCTAAATTTTATAAAACGCTCGTAGTAGCATATGATAGTACCCCATATAGTCCTAACAAAATTTGGAACTATGATGAAACCAACATCCAAGCTAGTATAAATATAACTATGAGGGTCTTGGCATAATGATGTTGTCATGCCCATAATTTTACACTAGAAAAACCCAACAATTTTTTTTAATTAACTAATATTTTTATTATTATTTTTACAATCTTATAATACAATAATAAATGAAAATGATACACACACATGGAAGCAAATGACACACATCAGAAGGATAAAAGCATGACTTAGACACTAGGTTGACATGTTCTTCCTCTTGGTATTTTATTTTGAATAATAACATTCACAATATTAAAGGATGCCAATATTTAAAAATATTACTCTCAATTGAACATATTAATATTGATGTTAATATCATCTTTTAAATTCTCAAATTCCTAAAAGTAACGACTATTAAACTCTCACATTTTATATACACAAATATTACATATACCAAATGATAATTTCCAATTTCTTACAACTACCAATTTCCATAACTATCAATTTATTATCTAAATTTCTTATTATGTTTTATTTAAAAAAAAAAAACATAATCAAATATATATTATTTTATTAACCCTATTATTTAAATGGCTAGTAAAAGAAATAATGATAAATATCATATAATCAGCATGCATATTTTATTCCTTCTAATATAATTTATTCACTTAAAAGGCTAATTCTCACATGATTCTATTCTATATATTTATTTTTTATGAAAAGTAAAGTTAATAATATATGATTCTTTCTCTCCTTATTTTAAATTACTATATTTCCCACCTTAAGAATATATATATATATATATATATATATATAACATAATATAATATTAAGAGAACTACATTTAAGGAAAGACTCCATAAAAGAAGGGAATAAATATGGGGGCACCTATTCACTCCCCAATTAATATTATCCATAAAAAAAAAATATAACTATTAGTATCTCCTTTGTTAATAATCTTGTATTATAATTATTATTTTGTGCAAGAGAAAAAGTTTGTTAAAAATGAATCTAAGATAATATTGATTTCGGCTCCCATATAATACATTATTTTCTCCACAATTACTCGCATCTTTTTATGTAAATTTACTCCCTATATCAATTTTTAAAACCAATACTTATCCAAGCTCATGAAGCTCATAACATGTGTAAGTAATTTGGACAGTTGTTTTAACATTTAAAAATAATAAAACTTGAAAGACTAGAAATTTTCCACCATTTTTGGTGCTCACAACTGAAATAGAATAGCAATTAAAATGTTAATCTAAAAATTCTATATTATTCTATTTATAAGTATTGTTTAGCTTATATTTTCTTTTTATCTGTAAATACAAGCATTTCTTATTTTTAAATAAATTAGGGAAATATTCACATCAAAAGCGTGAAACATGTTCACATAACGAATCATTTTACTCTCGAAGCATTTCTTTAAATGAAAATATAAGAGCTATATAATATCATTCATTTAATGTGAAAAATTTAATGATATCATTATCTCAGCACTGTAGGATAAGCCTGACAAGGCCTTCAATGTTATTAAGAGAAGTGGGAAAGGGAGTAACTAGAGTATATGGTACACTACCACTTGAGTACAACATTTTTGCAATGATCCAAATCGAATTTAGTGAGAGTTGTTAAACAGTGCAAAATTCATTCATTTTATTTATTATTTATTATCTTTAACTCTCTCTCTTTTTTTGTTTTATTTATTATTTTATTTTTTAATAGATAGCTCTCTTGCATTTCCTCACCAACTTCTAGTCTAGCAATAGGTACATGGTAGATGAGAAAGTTTATTTATTTATTTTATAGGTTACGGTCAATGACTTGGATTAGTTGTTGCTCTGTATACACTGGCGAACTAGGGTATATTTCACATCTTAAGTAATTATATTTGATATGCTGCTCCAATGTCAGTCCTTGTGCAAGTGAAAAGTGTTGATTACTTCAATTTTAAGTTCTTTTAAGTAACAAAGTTCAACATTATTTTGGATGTATGGAACTGTGCATAACTCGCCCAAGTAATAATGTGTATAATTTTCTTCTACTCAGATAGTTAATGAAGAGGCAAGAGGTGCATTTATTCTTGTAGTAGTCATCTACAAAATTTTAACCTCATTTCTTATTTACAACTACTGGTAACTTTTGGATAGGCTACCGTGTAGGCTTGGGAATGCATTTATCCTTGGTAGTTAGGAAATGATAGCAAAAACACCACTGCAACAACTTGAAATGATTTAATTATTGTTTTTATTTCCCTTCAAACTCCTATGTCCAAAAATAGCCTAGCATATCTTTTGTGAGATCTTATCTCTTTTTTTTCTTTATCTTGCATTTATGATGCTTAGACATTATCTTCCTACCCTATCTCCCTATTGTAATCTCTGTGACAAGAAGCTATTACCTAGGGAAAAAAATTAATGGGGAAGAAATCACCATGATCTACCATGCAACTGCAATTAAAACATACTTGAATGAGGCATGTAAGGTGATGATGCCAAATTGTAGTGGAATGAGTAGTGTACGGGCTTCCTACAAAGACGATGGTGGTATCATTTCCATCACTAACATTTTGATAATACCACTATTTCTATACCTGACAATACCTTTACTTCACCCACAATTTTGAGAAATTTGTAGGAGGAAAGTATCTAGTGTACATCATTTTGAGATGACTTTCTTGAAAGCCAGCTCTTCATAAATCATAACCTCCACTATATGGTTGTAGTGGTGCAAGGCATCAATAAAAACTCTTCACACAACCAAGCGCTATTACTTGCAGAGCACCATATTTTTCATTTGGAGCCATTAGTCAAATAGGCACCCAAACTCTTGGCTCTGCCTCAAAGATCTAAAACGATGAGGCTTTGCTTGTGTTGAGAGGGTTGACAATGCTAAATAGAGGACAATGGTTCCATTCCAAATGAGATCTAGAGATATTAACTCAGATAGGGAAGTCAATACATGGTAAAGTATTTTAGAACCATGTCAGTACTGCAGATATATTGGAAGAACTAACTACAAACCCACCATGTTAAATTGTTTGAGACTATAACTTATAGTCACATCTCTTCCTAGCAAAATTTTTATTACTTAGTTAATCATTGTAGCAATGAATTAGCTTCTTCAATTAAGTAAGAAACACATTATCACAACAACATGTATTACACCGTAAATACAGATTAAAATAGACTTTTCATTCTTTTATTATATTTTCTATTGTTCTCCCTTTTACCATCCTACAGTCTCTAAATCTGAACAATGCATTTTCCTAATCCCACAAGATACATCATATATTCATTCAACTATATAAGAAATTTAAGAGTAGTTTCCTCAACATATGACCATTCTCTTGTTGGTTGCATCAGGCCATAAAAACATGAATAACACTACACATTCTTTTCCTGTTATATGAATCAAAATAAACGAATAAAAATTCAACTTAATATACTCTTCCTTGAACCATGCAATGAGTTTAGGCTTATGGGAGTTGTTTTATTTATTTTCTTCATTCTCTTTCATGTTACATCAAAACATTAGATTTCCATATTATAAACAAATTTTAAGGGAATACAATGAATGGCACACAATTGATTAAAGCTTGCTCTCCACCCTACTATAATGGCATCATGGAGCCTCGTGGGCTCTAGCCATACCCGCAATCAAGGATATCTTTTAGCTCCATGATGATAAATGGAGTCTTTTCTCATTTTTACAAAGGATAAACTAACATAGCACAAATTTATGCATCTAGGTTCTCTACCTTCTATCTTCAACCATGATCCATATAGTATGCCACTTTCTTACAACCAATAAACAAAGGTAAGTGGAAATAGGAAAAATAAACTTATCTTTTCTTTAGATGAAGGGACTTAATTTGGTATCCACCTTTCCTCTCCAAACCAAGCCATTGTCATCACTATCTTCCAAAAGGATGGAATCCTCTCCTTTTCTCCTTTCTAATATCTTCTCTCAAGTTCTCCAAGAGGAGAAGTGGGTAACACCCCCCCTCCTCCTTCCTCTCCAAGATATATAGAGTTTCAACTTGAAAAATTATGGATGGGGAGCTGTGGAATGTTCCTTCTTCCATTAATGATAGTATTTCCTTATTAAAGAAGAAACATGCACTTGGACAACCCCTCCATCTTTCCATGCCATCCTTCCTTGAAAACTCGTCACTCTCCATAATGAGGACTTTTCAGAGGTCAAATCATGTCCTAGGAGCACTATTGTATGGCTACTTGACCCCTACCACTATGTTATAGACCCTCGAGGATTTATTTTTGCATCCCAACCAAGGAAATTGACCAACAACCCTTTTTAAAAGCTCGTTTAAAGATTGAATCCGAATTTTAAACTTAGGTAGGGGTTTTTAAACCTTGACCTTACTTACACCTCACATGACTCAAAATTAATTTCCCTTACAACAAGGTAAGTTAACCTTTATAATATCAACCTTCCCAACCTTAGTCTTCCAACACATTAACTCTACTTCTTTCTAAGCCCAAAATAAGAAAAGGGTCAAATTCATATCCTCAAGAGTTGTCCTATTTTCTCTCAACTATTTTCCCTTCCCATATTGGTACTCTACTTACCTGCGCATTACCAATGCAATTGTAAGAAAAATCATACACCATATTAATTTGATAGCTGAAATAAGACCATTTACAACTTCAACTCATATTCATAATTTATGAGTCTTAATTCCTTCATGGTAGAGTCAATAATAATGTCAAAATGAAATGCAAAAGTATTGTGACCTAATCATACTATTTATCACTTACAATCCATCTTACCATTTACTTAGGAAACATATTAGATTTTTATCAATCACCTGTCAAGTGGGGTCTTACAGAGGCTATGGGAATGTCTCCTACATCATTCCAAAAAGAACATAATGGATAACAATTCTATGTTGTGTTAATGCATATGGACAAACCATACTTGGTTTCTATCTGTTCAAGGGATATACAAAGATACACAATTACATTGTGAACTGTGAACCATGCACAACTATGGCAACCCAAGCACATTCTTGGATGATGAAGGAGCTTTTCTATGAGTGTCTAGAACATTTATGTGTGTCAGTTCCTAGGGGTGTCTCAGCTACTAATTTTTGATGACCATGGAAATCATATTGTACTGTCAACTATCCAAAGGGAAAGGGGTTTAGGTATTGCCCACCTTACACTATTTTCTCATACTTCTCACATGCTACAACCTTTGTATGTTAGCATGTTCACACCATTAAAGCAATATTTCAAATTAGAACGAGCAGATTTTCTCACTAGATTCCCCAATATTGATATCAAAAGGGCATAATTGACAAAGTTAGGCAGCAAGGCACCGAGAAGAGCTTTGACTCTAGCCAACATAAAAGTTGGCTTTAAAAGGATGAGGATATTGCCCCTCAATTTAGATGCACTCGTGGGTGACATGCATCCCAACGAAATGTATGACATTACTGACATTGGCGATGCTTCTATAGTACAAAAAATCCTTAGTCTTTCGGGACTTGATGTTTCAACAGGTGAACTTTCACAAACATTGCAAACTCCAATGGATAGTCAAGTGCATGAAGGTGTATAGCAAAAAGTTGAGGACATGGAAATCTATCCCACACAAGAAGACATGAGGTATTTCACATTCCCATCTCCAACACCCACACCTCTAGAATAAACAATGCATTATTGTGTAGATTGCAGTAATGAAAGTCAAGGTACACTGGACCAGGTGAAGTTTACTAACTCCAAAGTCAATGAAATAATTGAAACCAAAAGTGTTTCTTAGACCAGTAACTTCCTTAAGCTACCAAATCATAAAGTGAATGGAAGAATGATAAATTCTACTGGTGGTGCTCTTTAGGTAAACTGATAGTCTCAATTGTTGATTTCTGACAGTTACATCCTTAAATCATATTGTACTATCAACTATCCAAAGGGAAAGGGGTTTAGGTATTTCCCACCTTACACTATTTTCTCATACTTCTCACATGCTACAACCTTTGTATTTTAGCATGTTCACACCATTAAAGCAATATTTCAAATTAGAACGAGCAAATTTTCTCACTAGATTCCCCAATATTGATATCAAAAGGGCATAATTGACAAAGTTAGGCAGCAAGGCACTGAGAAGAGCTTTGACTCTAGCCAACATAAAAGTTGGCTTTAAAAGGATGAGGATATTGCCCCTCAATTTAGATGCACTCGTGGGTGACATGCATCCCAACGAAATGTATGACATTACTATCATTGGTGATGCTTCTATAGTACAAAAAATCCTTAGTCTTTCGGGACTTGATGTTTCAACAGGTGAACTTTCACAAACATTGCAAACTCCAATGGATAGTCAAGTGCATGAAGGTGTATAGAAAAAAGTTGAGGACATGGAAATCTATCCCACACAAGAAGACATGAGGTATTTCACATTCCCATCTCCAACACCCACACCTCTAGAATAAACAATGCATTATTGTGTAGATTGTAGTAATGAAAGTCAGGGTACACTGGACCAGGTGAAGTTTACTAACTCCAAAGTCAATGAAATAATTGAAACCAAAAGTGTTTCTTAGACCAGTAACTTCCTTAAGCTACCAAATCATAAAGTGAATGGAAGAATGATAAATTCTACTGATGGTGCTCTTCAGGTAAACTGATAGTCTCAATTGTTGATTTCTGATAGTTACATCCTTAAATCATATTGTACTGTCAACTATCCAAAGGGAAAGGGGTTTAGGTATTGCCCACCTTACACTATTTTCTCATACTTCTCACATGCTACAACCTTTGTATGTTAGCATGTTCACACCATTAAAGCAATATTTCAAATTAGAACGAGTAGATTTTCTCACTAGATTCCCCAATATTGATATCAAAAGGGCATAATTGACAAAGTTAGGCAGCAAGGCACCAAGAAGAGCTTTGACTCTAGCCAACATAAAAGTTGGCTTTAAAAGGATGAGGATATTGCCCCTCAATTTAGATGCACTGGTGGGTGACATGCATCCCAACGAAATGTATGACATTATTGACATTGGCGATGCTTCTATAGTACAAAAAATCCTTAGTCTTTCGGGACTTGATGTTTCAATAGGTGAACTTTCACAAACATTGCAAACTCCAATGGATAGCCAAGTGCATGAAGGTGTATAGAAAAAATTTGAGGACATGGAAATCTATCCCACACAAGAAGACATGAGATATTTCACATTCCCATCTCCAACACCCACACCTCTAGAATAAACAATGCATTATTGTGTAGATTGCAGTAATGAAAGTCAGGGTACACTGGACCAGGTGAAGTTTACTAACTCCAAAGTCAATGAAATAATTGAAACCAAAAGTGTTTATTAGACCAGTAACTTCCTTAAGCTACCAAATCATAAAGTGAATGGAAGAATGATAAATTCTACTGGTGGTGCTCTTCAGGTAAACGGATAGTCTCAATTGTTGATTTCTAATAGTTACATCCTTAAATCATATTGTACTGTCAACTATCCAAAGGGAAAGGGGTCTAGGTATTGCCCACCTTACACTATTTTCTAATACTTCTCACATGCTACAACCTTTGTATGTTAGCATGTTCACACCATTAAAGAAATATTTCAAATTAGAACGAGCATATTTTCTCACTAGATTCCCCAATATTGATATCAAAAGGGCACAATTGACAAATTTAGGCAGCAAGGCACCGAGAAGAGCTTTGACTCTAGCCAACATAAAAGTTGACTTTAAAAGGATGAGGATATTGCCCCTCAATTTAGATGCACTTGTGGGTGACATGCATCCCAACGAAATGTATGACATTACTGACATTGGAGATGCTTCTATAGTACAAAAAATCCTTAATCTTTCGGGACTTGATGTTTCAATAGGTGAACTTTAACAAACATTGCAAACTCCAATGGATAGTCAAGTGCATGAAGGTGTATAGAAAAAATTTGAGGACATGGAAATCTATCCCACACAAGAAGACATGAGGTATTTCACATTCCCATCTCCAACACCCACACCTCTAGAATAAACAATGCATTATTGTGTAGATTGCAGTAATGAAAGTCAGGGTACACTAGACTAGGTGAAGTTTACTAACTCCAAAGTCAATGAAATAATTGAAACCAAAAGTGTTTCTTAGACCAATAACTTCCTTAAGCTACCAAATCATAAAGTGAATGGAAGAATGATAAATTCTACTGGTGGTGCTCTTCATGTAAACTAATAGTCTCAATTGTTGATTTCTGACAGTTACATGGCTCTCATAATGGAGTAGGAATGAAGAAAAACAATGCAAAGAATTGAAAAAAAAAGAAAGAAGGAAACAAACTAAGGACAAAATGGCAACAAGAATTATGGCCTTGGAGCAAAAGGAACAAAATAAAATTGAAAAGGAAATTGAGCACAAGGAAAGAGAGTAGTTGAAATAGTTGCAAAGAAAGGAAAAAGAGTAGAAGGAGAAAGAGAGGATACAAAAAGAACAAGAGAAGAAGGAAAGGGAGATTGAAGCTTCCCATAGTGCATTCATAATAGATAGACACTTAAGTAGTCCTGCAACTTCCTTATCTAATAACCACAATTAATTTTCAGATATAACCAATAATAACATCCCTTTGTTTTCTATAGGAAATGTGTGCTTCAGTCCCAACTCATCTCAAGTTAGCTTCACTTAATTTCCAGTTGGCCAAAATTCTTCACTACTAACGCCTTCAAATGTAAGTTTCACGCAATTGATAAATGAAAATTAAAATGCATTTATGGAAAGTCTAAATGTAGTAGTAGGATATGAGAACATATCTCTAGATTCTTTCCTTGGAGCACTCGACTGAGTTTGGGAGGAACCAACTGAAACAGTGCCTTATATCTTGGTTTTGTTTGGGTTGTAATTGTAGATGTCATTTTCCTTATGTTGCATCTCTTTATAAATGTGAACTAAATCCATTTATTACTTTTAACTAAACCTATTTATTAATGTGATATGAACACCTTAGTTGTCTTTGTGGGTGGAAACTAATTTACAATTGCATATTAAGGCGCTCTAGTGTTAGGCCCATTGATGACTATGTCAATACCTTTTTTATGTCTGAATTATAATCTACATTTCATAGAATATATTATATGTAGATATTTGTTTTCAATTTTTTTACCACAATTGCTATGTTTATACTATCTATTATACATTTGTGAAAATATATTCTATGCAGATAAATTGTTTCAATTTTGTTTACAACAATTACTATTTTTATAATATCTATTCTACATTTGTGAAAAAAAATTCAATGTTGATTATATTATACAACATTTCATATGATACAGTCTATACTGATAATTTAAGACTTGAAATTTAATGTGAATACATTTCATATAGTCATTATGCATATGAATAAATTTCATATAAGTTACTTTTAGGTTGTACCTCTACAAAAGATAACATGTATGTATGTCTTATCTCAATTTTTTTGTTTTGGTACATTACAGTTCAGTATTGTTTTATGAATGGTAGAGATGGATGTGACCTATTTGACCTATATGATTCTATCTATCCCCTATTATTATGTTCATCATTGCACAAACTTTAAATCTGCAATTTGGTTATAACATTTGTTTGTTATCCCGAAATATGAAAATGGTTTGACTGGATTTCATTTCAAGGATATAGGTAGTGCTTATATGTGCATACATATGTACATATATATCTATGTTCATAAGGATACATGTACATATAGTAATTAAAAATTTTTAATTGCAGGTGAATACATTTCATATAATTTACTTTTAGGCTATAGCTCTACAAAAGATAACATGTATGTATGTCTTATCTCATGTTTATTTTTTCAGTACATTACAGTTCAATCTTGTTTTGTGAATGGTAGAGATGGATGTGACCTATTTGACCTATATGATTCTATCTATCCCCTATTATTATGTTCATCATTGCACAAACTTTAAATTTGTAATTTGGTTATAACATTTGTTTGTTATCCCGAAATATGAAAATGGTTTGACTAGTTTTCATTTCAAGGATATATGTAGTGCTTATATGTGTATACATATGTACATATATATCTATGTGCATACGAATGCACATGTATGCATATGAGAATATGTATGTACATATATATCAAAGTGTAGCTGCATCTATGTCAATGTGTATCTACATATACATTTATGTATCTACACATATATAGAGATATATATACATATATGTATCTACACATACATACATACATATATGTGTGTGTGTGTGTGTGTATATATATAAGTATATATATATATGTATGTATGTATCTTAATTTTAATATATATATGCACTGGTAGAGGCCTAGTGAGGTAAAAAAGATTACCTCAAAAAGAAAGGGAACTTTTGAGAGTACAGAGCCAAACAATGAAGCATGTAGAGCCAAACAATGAGTCATGGAGATCCAAACATGTATGTGTAAGTAACCAAATGCATAGTCGAGAATGTTTGCAAACAAAAGGAATGAGAGTGAGCAGGATATGAGAGAATGTGGAGTATTGAATGAACCTTGATCTCCAATTAATGTGTGTGAAAGACTGAGTAAATGTGAAGCTCGATGCATAAGGAAAGTTGGTTAGTGGAGGAAATGAAGGAGACAATGAACAATTACTGCTCTATGTCATTTAGGGTGGGGAAAGGCAGTAATCATATATATCTATTTCTTGCTCAACAACACATTCCCTCTTGTGAAATACACTATATTGAATGAGTCAAACCCAAAAAAAACATGAATAGCATCATATGTTCTACCCTAGAGGTAAAACCCAATCTAAATTCATGTTTTTTGTTAGGTTCAACTCATTCAACCATTAGTTTTCTCCAACAACATTCTATGCACTTTGCTATATTAGACTCCTCTTTGTCAACACTTGTCTCCAATTCATGTAGGCAACACTTCCTTGAAACAACAACCTTATTAGATCATGTTATTATAGGCTTTTATGCTATACAATGGTTAAACATGGAATGGGATTCACTTGTTCATAATTAGAGGGTATTCATCCATGCACCTGTTTGTGTGTGTGTGTGTGTGTGTGTGTGTATACGCATACATATACATGTATATGTATACATGTATATATCTACATATACATGTATATGTATATATAAATATATAGTTTGATTTTCTTTAATATGCAACTTCGAAGTTTACAACTCAATGCTTAGTTTTTATGATCAATTTGTAATGCAATTGATGACACTTTGTAATGCAATTGTCTTTAATGTGCATGAATAGTTTGTTTTTATTCAATATATGCATGATCTTAGTTTCTTCAATTTTATTATTTGGATTGAAATGGATTGGAGTAGATCTTTTTAGTGAGACATGAACAAACATTGGTTAAACATTGTCAAAATCAAAGAAAATGGTACATGTGTAGTGAGGTAGCAAATGTCAACTGAAAGAAAAAGGGAGCTTTCTTTAGTGCACAACCAAACAGTGAATCATGGAGAGTAGAACATAAATATAAAAAACAAATTTCATAGTAACAATCACATAAATAATATTCAAATATGTATATATATATAGTTATATAAATAAATATAGTTATATATATAAATATAGTTATATAACTATATATATATAATTATATATATTTATATACTCTATATATATATATATATATGGAAAGACAAATATATATATAAGAACAAAATAATATATTTGCATGGCATATTAACTTTGGAATGAAAACAAGTGAATCCATTTTCATATTTGGGGATAACAAAAAAATATTAAAGGAAAATTGCAGAGTTAAAGTTTGTGCATTGCCAAAGAGAGGAATACAAGTGCATGGCAGAAAACCTTGTAATTTTGAACAAGTAAAACCCTTTCCAATGTTTGGTAGTAACAATGAAATGAAGAAAGAATTTCACAGACATTACTATTGTGCATAAAAGAAGAGAATAATACTTAAACAAGCCAAAATATCTTCAAAAGGAAAACCAGTCATACGATTTTCATATTTTAGAATAACATGAGAATATTATAAGTAAATTGCAGAGTTAAAGTGTGTGTAGTGAGCAAGACACGAATTAAAGTGCATGGAAGAAACCTTCTAAATGATATACATTAAAACTGTATGAATATTTCCTGCTAACAAGCAAATATATTGTATCCATTTTGATATTTTGGAATAACAATAAAATATTAAAAGGAAATTGTAGAGTTAAAGTGTGTGCATTGTCAAAGAGAAAACCCTTTAATTTTGAAACAGTGAAACCCTTTCCATGTTTGGTAGTACCAATGAAATGAAAAAATAATTTTGATGTATAACTATTGTGCATGGAAGAACAAAATAATACATAAACATGTCAAAATATCTTCGAAATGAAAACCATTCATAGCATTTTCATATTTCAGAATAACATGAGAATATTATAAGCAAATTGCAAAGTTAAAGTGTGTGCCGTGAGGAGGACACAAATAGTACATGGTAGAAACCTTGTAAATGATATACATTAAAACTGTATGAGTATTTCCTAGTAACAAGCAAATATATTGTATCCATTTTGATATTTGGGAATAACAATCAAATATTAAAGGGAAATTGTAGAGTTAAAGTGTGTGCATTGTCAAAGAGAAAAATCTTTAATTTTGAACGAGTGAAACCCTTTCCATGTTTGGTAGTAACAATAAAATGAAAAAATCATTTCGTATACATAACTATTGTGCATGGAAGAACAAACTAATACATAAACATACTAGAATATATTTGAAATGAAAACTAGTCATACCATTTTCATATTTCAGAATAACATGAGAATATTATAAGAAAATTGTAGAGTTAAAGTATGTCTAGTGAGAAAGAAACAAATTTGAAGCTTCCCATAAATTTTTGCTTTCTCACACCTTCAAATTCATACCTACTAAAAATAGAAGTTTGACTAGAAAAAAAAGAAAAGTAGTTTTGAAAGTTGGGTATTCTTATTCAACAAAAAGGGTATCCAAAAATGCAAAAACATCTACAAAAAGCTAACAAAAAGGATAAATATTTTTTCGTGATGCGGGATTGCTCTTACACCACTAGATGCTCCTACATTAGAAGCTCATATGCTTGATTGGAAATCCTTACAGGTACATCATCCAGGAGTGGTGCTAGTGGAGCCCATTAGAATCTCAAGGATAGATGCAATGTTAAGTTGTGGAGTAGAGATAATGCTCAGTTTAAGGTCGAATGTGACCAGTATTCAAAAGATAGTGCTACCTGGGAGGATGTGAAAGAAATAGAATGTTGCTCCCCACATTTACTTTCTTAGAAATATACTTTTGATAATTTTGATTAAATAATTTTGGATTGAATATTATAATGTTTTGGCTTCTAATAGAATGATATGATGTTAAAATAGACATATATGCTTAAATTTTGATTAAATAGACATCAAGACGATGTCTCTTCCAAGAGGGGAAGGATGTAATAACCCAATTTTTATTGCATTTAGATTATAATATGATAAGTTGAATTGTTGAGGAAATTCAATATGTTGAATGAAAATTTTGATATTTTTGAAAAGTTTGAAAGAAATTGACTTTCATTGACTATGCGATCTTTTGAACTATCTTATATTTTATCAAGATCGAATGTTACCGATGAATTGTGTAAGTGAAAGTGTGTGAAATTATAAGATAACAGGTAGAAGTAGGATCATTTAGCTAGAACAAATGGTAAGCTTGATGGAATCTGGGTGCACACACCACAAATGGCATGATTTTTGCATTTGAAATTTGCATATAGAAGAACTTATTTACTTGATTTGAATCGATCCAATGATTGAAACCAAAAAGACTTATGGAATGATAAGCATATGATTTTATATTCAAATTGTCTATTTTGATCTTGTATGTGTTCGAATTTGAAAGAAAATGATAGTATGATTAAACACACATGTATTCAAAAGATATGATTAAAAGGATAAGAATTTCATTTAGATGCTATTATATGAATAAAATAAAAGTCTATTCATATTTAAATAGTGATATATGTACATATAAACATATATATATATGTATGTATGTATGTATGTATGTATGTATGTATGTATACAAACACACACATATATAAGAATGTACAAATGTGTGTAAATGTATATATATATATATATATATTTCATAGGAAAATCAAACATGGATCGAATTTATTAAATTTTATATTGTTGATTTAAAAAAAAATTGTATAGGTTCTCGATGGAGTGGCTGAATTCAAATTATGGCCAAGTTAATTATATTTAGAGTTAGGAAAAAAATTAATTCCCATTATGATAGAAATGGTCCCATATCCATGCAAACATGTAAGAATGAGAAATATTTCCATTTTAGAAAAATATCACTAGAAAAATATTGAGAAGTGGTGATAGGTATCCACCAAAAAGAAGGGAATTGACTCGAATGTGAGGAAAAGTAGAAGAAAAATATAGGGAGAAGCTTCAACTTTGAGGTAAATTGATATTATCTCTGAAAATATGCTTGATTTCTTAGTAACTCTATTCAAAAATCTTGCAATATTCTCTTAGTTTGTCGATTCTATTAGAATCACTAATAAAATAATAAACGTCTTCAAATATATTCAGCTTAGAGATGGGTCAATCTCAAGTAAAATTGATCATTCCTTGCTCTATGAAACCAAGGCCTTATTGGCCATCCATGCTTTCTTTTAGCTTATGCATTTTTTTCATCCTATCAAGGCATGCTAGCTGAGCTTGGTCGAGCTAAGATTATCATATTTTTTTCACCTCTTTCTATATCGTCTTGCATGTGATTTTATCTAGCCATTTTATGGCTATTTAGATTAAATTCAAATAGTAGAAATGATATTATTTGAAAAAAAGTAAAGTAAAATTGTTGATCGTTCCCTTAGGGAAATGACCATGACTGTTACTCATTTTTTTAGTATTTGATATCTCATTTAGCTAGGTCAAATGATTCATGCCACACCCTTTGGGTGTATAGATTTGATTAGAATCGTAGAGCAATACAAAATCATCGCTACTGTTTATTAAGTTTGCATTGTTCACCTCAATTGAAGGAAAAACAAATTCATCATTCCAATCCTTGCATTATGATTGGATCAATCTATAAGATTGACTAACTGGATGTTATCAATCATAGGTTAAATATTGCATGTTGGCTATATATGCCATTAAATGGGCATTCATCATGATCGGCTAATGTTATTATTTATGGTAAAAATGAACAGTCATTCGATTGTTGATTGTTCTTTGGAATGACAAGTGACTTGAACATTAATTTTTTTCTTGCAATCACCAATAGGAAACATAGGTTTTTCTATAACCCTCCAAGTACTGAAATTGTTTCCAACACTCTTATATTTTATTTGGTCTGTAAATGACAAGCATGTCATTATATACATTTATTGCATAATGGATACTAGTATTATTTATATGTTGAATACCAGAATGATGGAGACTCTGATCTTTTGTATGAAGTACTTGATAGCCTAAATCTGTTAAAGAAACATAACTCCTTCAAATAGCCTCATTTTGTTATAAATAGTATTTTTAGTTGCAAAAAATATCATTTTGTTATAAATAGTGTTTGTTCAGTTGTAAATAATATTGTTTTATTATAAACAATATTTTTTTAACTACAAAAAAACATTGTTTTGTTATAAAAATCATTTGTTTACCTGCAAAAAACATAATTTTGTTATAAATATTATTGTTTAGTTGCAAACAACATCATTTTTTATACACAACAATTTTTAGCTACAAACAACTTTGTTTTGTTATAAACAACATCGTTAAGCTACAAACAACGTCATCTTATTATAAACAATATATGTTTTGCTACAAACAATATTGTTTAGCTACAAACAACTTTGTTTTGTTACAAACAACATATCAAAATGTGAAAACTATTCAAATAGACCTGATCTCAATTGTTTTACTTCTTGTGTTTCTAAAAAATGATATGAGAATCTGAAACATTATTTGGAATAGAAGAAATCTGATATAATGGTTTTGTTTCATAATTTATGCATAAACTAATAACTTAAGTTGGCACATATATGTGTATGCAAATAGACCTTCATCTACCTACATACACATACTTGTGACATACCTTCTTTTGTTACTTATCTATTTATTCTTAAATGAATAATGAATTATGTGAATGTAATTAGGAGACATGTGTTTGAAAAGAATGGATAATGTTACAATCAATTTCATTTGAATAATTTTTATGATTTTTATTAAATCAGAAAATAAGTAGATTGAATCACTTTTCAATAGATGTGTGTGTAAAGACTATTCTCTTTATTGAGTAGAACAACACCTAAGTAGACAAGACCACCTCAAGGTAGATGCTACTAGAGGGTAGATAGTTTTTATGGAATAACTATGTTGTTGAAAATTACCTTTTGGGATGGGTGCCAAAATGGAGTTCAAAGAGTATAGGTTTTTGCTTTATCCAAAACCTATCATTTTTTGTTGCAACTTAATTTTTATGCTTCGAAAAATAATTATCCCATTATGTATGTATGGACTTTGTGATAACACTCAATGCCATTCCAAGCATAGATCTTGATTTTTTATAAATAATAGATAGAGATGCATGTTGATATTTGGGAAAACACTAGATTCCACCTAGTAGATTGCTCCTTGCTAAACTTTCCATGTAGGGTCAGGTATTCTTGAAGTTGGAAGAATTATTGGGAAGCGTAAGCTTCATGGTTGGGCAGTAAAGCACTTCAAATATGTTATTTTCTACTAGTGGGGGTTAGTTTCAAGAGGAAACCTTGGAAGTTTTCAAGACTATCTTGGTCTATGATATAATCTTGATGTAAAATTTGTATATTGTATTGACTTTGTGGCCCTACAAGCCAAGTCAACTTGGATATTTTAATTGAAATTGAAATTGAATATATATATATATTTGAACCATTTTAATTAGACATTTTTTGCTATGATTGAAAACAACTACTTAGTTATGTCTTTTTAAAATTAAATATTCATAATGCCATTTGCAATAATATAATTAAGTAATAATTAGAATGGGTTATTACATTTGGAATCAGAGCTTAGGGTTCAAATATGATATATATTAGGGGTAATCAAGCCAAAATAAACCTTAAAAAAGTTCCTTTGTTCATCAAAAAGTTGGTTTTTCTTCACAAACCCTCATTCTTGCTTATAACCTTTCAAAAAGGAAAATTCGACATATCTTTTGACTCAAACTTGATCTACAAAAAATAAATTTTTTGGATACCCATTTGTATCTTCTCAAACATATCCAAAATATAGGTGGGTTACTTTGTATGGAAGGCCTCAAAAAATGGTTGTTCTACTTCTAAGAGGGTTTTTAGATACCCTAAAAACCTCAAATGCAAGAAAAATTTCATTAATAACTCCACCAAAATGGAAAAATATGAAATATCCTCTAGAGGGTTTTTAGATACCCTAAAAATAGAAATTCTCATCAATTTTTACATATTTTATGAAGGGAAGAAAAGATATGGAATTTTGTTGTTCATTGGAAACCCTAGGGAAAATTCAGACCTGCTATTACAAAAAATGCCATAACTTTCTCTAAACTTTATAAAATTTAACCAAACCAAATAAAAATGAAAGATAAATCCATTATCTTTCCAACCATAATAGGCATGGGTTGTACATAGGCCATACCTATCCATACCATAGGAAAGAACATGACTATTATAGAAAAAATGCACAAAAAATTTACTCCAAATTGATTCCAATTTTAATTCCCATCTTTTCCAACCTTCCCAACCTTTGTATTTGTATTTAAAACATGTAATTATTCTTTTCCAATAATTTATCAACTAAAAAACACCCACAACTAACTTCCCAATCAAATTTTTATCCTTAATGCACTTTTGACAAATTTCACAATAACAACTTTTACAATTTTGACAATTTTTTGACATCATTTCCATTATAACTCAAAAATTGTTCTAAAATGGTCTAGAATGACTCAAAATGAACATTCATTTTCTGAAATGACCTTATTTACATAAAAAAAAAACAAAAAAATACAAAAACTAAAATTTGAGCATGAGGGTGCTCCTGCACTATACTCCCAAGGGAAAGAAAAACCCAAGTCCACTTGAGTGCAGGGCTCCTTTCTCTTCCTAGTCTTCCAACTCTTCTGCACTATTGCATTGATTTCTTCTTGGAGTTGTCTTTGTGTCTGCCACTTTTTTTCTAGGTTTTCTTCTTAGCTCCTTCTCTTCTTTCTTCCTTGCAAGGTATTCCTCTTTTGGCATCCTCCTCTGAACCTGCTCTCTTTCAAGAGTCTACTTCTCAAGGAGTTTTATCTCCTTGTCTAACAAACCTACACATACATAGGACTCAAATGAAATATTAGAAATAAAATATTCAGACCTTTAGGTCTCCTCTTTGTCTCCTTGCACCAGAAACTCCACTTCAACACCCAGGTATGTGCAAGATCATCATGGAAAAAACAGGCCCTTAAGTGGCAACGAAAATTCAGAAAAGTCAGAGTAGGCAACTTGACATAAAAATTTGAATAAGTTATCTATAATATTTTAAAAATATGTAAGAATAGAATCTGTGGAAAATTGAATTTAGTTTCTAAACTACTAAGTTTATTTTTTTTTTAAAGTGTATTTGGTGAAAATTTAAAATTTCAATGCAGTAATACTTAAATTTTAGGGAAAAAATAAGTAGTTATCTATCTAACCACCCTAACCACAATAAAATGATAATATTTTAGAAATAATTATAGGACTCATGTTCGGATGTGACGCATATTTTTTTGTAATTTATTTCCAATCACATAATTAATTATGATTTTTTATTACAATTTTTAAAAAATATACAAACTTGTATGTCTAACCACCTTAACTTGGTCAAAACTTCATGAAATTCAATTTTTTTTTAATCCTATAGTATGTGAAGCATATAATGTGATGCATTTTTTGGATTCAAAAAATATGATACCATTTAGGGTATGTGTAGGATCATGATGGGCCAAAAAGTGGCAATATGATGGGTATGTTGCTGAAGACTATTTTTTTACCCAAAATTGATGAAACAAAAAGGGTTTTAAAGGAGATTCTCTTTCCAAAAATATAAATTATTCTTTACTTTGAATTTAATAAGTAATTATTACCAGTATTGGCATGGTGTGATGGTTTATTGGTGGCATTGTTATTCTTCCACCAAGGTTCAAACCCTCGCTTGGGGTGTTATTGTTGAATGGTTGTATCCGGTTCATAGCTCCAGGCAGTCTACCCCTTTGAATAAAAATAAATTAATAAGTAATTATTATTCATTTTCTATTCAAATTATGACTAAAGTCCTAATTGATAGGATGATTGAAAATCATCTATAGCTTTCAAATGGTATCACATTTTTTGAATCAAAAATATGTGTCACATTGTATGCTTCCACATAATATAAGATTAAAAAATAAAAATTGAATTTTATGAATTTTGACCAAGTTAAGGTGGTCGACATACAAGTTTTATATTTTTAAAAATTATAATAAAAATTTATACCACTACTTACTTAGAAAAAAAATTACAAAAATATGCATCACATCAAGCATGAGTCCTCTACTTATATCTAAAATATTATAAAAAAATATTATCATTTTATTGTGGTTAGGGTGGTTAGACAGACACCTACTTCTTATTTTTTCCCTGAAATTTAAGTACCACTCCATTGAAATTTCAAATTTTCACCAAATAGGTTTTTTTTTTGTAAACATACCTAGTAGTTTAGAAACTACATTCAATTTTCTACAAATTATATTCTTACACATTTTTGAAATAATATAGATAACTTATTCTAATTTTTACATCAAGTTGTCTAACACTGATTTTTCTAAATTTTTTGTCACTTAAGGGCTTTTTTTTCCATGATGATCTTGCACATACCCTTTAAAAGTTATAGATTTTTTT
>VDFB02331035.1:0-15878 GCA_007258455.2 Sequoia sempervirens | reverse complement strand
TTGTAAAAGCTTTGTAAGCTTCTTGTTGTTCTTCTACAAGGAAGTCTTGCCGATGTGGGAGTAGTTGTCATAGGCGAAGCTACTTTCAGGAGGCCTCTTGTAAGGTGAAAGCTGACTTCTTTTTGTAACCTGTGAAGATTCCAAGTCTTGAAGGCAATATATTGATTCGTCTTTTTGGCGAATCCGGAGACGTAGCTGATTTTGGTGAACTCCGTTATCATCTTGGTTGTAATATTTTCCTTTGTGATTTCTTGCAATTTTTTATTTGATCTTAGTAGATTAGAGATTTGGATTTACATGTTGGGTTCAAATCAATAATTAAAAGATCCTAATGTTAGATTGACTGTTGTAAGTCTTTTTGAAAATATAACTCATGAACTTTAACGAGCAAGTGCTCGATTCGTTTACGGATCAAGTGGGATTAGAGTAGGTTACTAAGCTCCTTTTTTAGTTAATCACAAGATGGCATCCGAATCAGGTGAAGCATCCACAGTGATGACATCATCAATGGTACGAGAGTTCTTTGAAATGAAGAAGATGATTGAGACTATTTTTCACGATCATTGTGAAAAGTCTGACAAGGTGCAGAGGCTAGAGGAGGCAAATCATCATTTGCAGAAAGAGAATGAAGAATTGAAGAGATTGTTGGAAGAGGCCAATGTAGAAAAGCAAAGGCTGGAGGCCTTGTTACAAGAGTTCACTGGAGAGCAGAACAAGAGGAGTCCTCTTGTATCTGAGAGCAGCCACATTTGCGGGTTTTTTCTACATTATGAGGATACATCATCCTCATACTCCCCACTTACCTCACCTGACAGTACGAGGGCCTCTTCGGCGACAAAGCCAGTGGCCAAGTTTGCTTGTGGCCATGATTGGGCGTAGTAGAGTGTGCCTATTGTCGGCAGATGGAGTACCTTGAGACTCTTAATCTGCCGGATAGTGACAACAATTATCTCAAAGTATCTTCTTCCACAGACCAGAAGAAGACAGCAGAGGATGAGCAGAGCTCTTTTTCGCACTTTGAGAAGCACACAAAAGGTATCAGAACGAAGTTGCTAGGAAAGATGGGTTTTAGAGGAAAGGGCCTTGGTGTTTCTAAGGAAGGTATCACCAATTCGGTCAAGGCAAAGAAACAACCACGGAACCAAGGATTGGGATTCAGAATGGAAACAGGACAATCCTCTAGAATTCAGAATTTCTACACCTACTGTGGCATCAATGGACATTGGGACACAAAGTGTTGGAAGCTGCATCCAGAGCTCCATCGTCAATCGAGGTCCATAGAGAGACCCAACCACCAGCATGTTGATGAGATGACAACAGAGTCGGTAGTTGCTACCACCTTTGAAGTAATCCCAGAGGAAACCAAGCCACAGCCTGAGCAGGCAGTAAAGGAGAGTTCCTTTGAATAGCTCCGAAAGAGCTGGGAACGTCGCTCGTCGAACTAGTATATCAACTTTTGTGTGTTTATTATGTGTTTGTAGTGTAATAAATATGTTGATAAGCTAGTGTGGTTTTGTGAGAATAAAACTCATTAAAATTGTTTGTAATAGTTTATTTATGAAGTTGTATTTCTTTTTGATTAAGAATTTGTAAGGCTCTTGGAAGCCACGTCTCTTGTAATCAGTGGAAAGAGATACTGGATAACTTCTTACTGCAGGATAGCAATTTGTTTCTTGTAGTTTCTTTCAGTGCGAATCTTCAATTGAAGAGCACTTTTCAGACAGAGTTGTTGAGACCAGTCAACAATGACCTTGTATGTTCTCAGCTTGAAGACTTAGTGAGGGTCATTTTCAGGATAAGTCTAAACTCAGTTGGAGTTCTTGAAGGATTTATCAATGACCTTGTTGCTTTAGATGGAAAAGACCCGAGCTATGTGGTGGAGCCTTGAATCAGCTATTCCGAAATACAAGGGTGAAGGAATATGTTAGGCTGAGGCACAAATATATGCTCGAGTAATTGGAGGAGCAACAGAACCAAGCCAGAAGAAGGTGAGAGATGTAGAATGTGAACTACCTGTGAGAAGCATTGAGGGATAGGTTTATCATACTCAGTTTTTCCTTCTTGCTTTGGGTGTTTTAAGTTCCATTTTTGAATTGCATCATGAGAAGTTGTGAATTCCTACATTGTTGAAGTGTAAGACCCCAACAGGCAGATGTGGCAGTGTGTTCTGGTGATTCAGATCGTGGCGAGTGGCAAGATGTTGAATGCGAGATTATTGAAGGAACTACACACTTTTTGAGGACCAAAAGTTCTTCAGTGGGGAGGTTTGATCTAGGTGGATCTTCAAGACCTGAAATTGAAGTGTTCCAGTTTCTCTTGGAAGCAGTGCCATGGCGTAAAGCACAGAATCCTGAATCCGGCACAACTTGAACGGGCGAAAAAGGAGTCTATTTGTGCAAGATATCGCTAGTCAAAGTTTGGTCAATGTCAGTCAATGCTGATATCTAGGAAGAGAAAAAAGGTGGAAAATTCATCTTCACCAAATTGGTTGAAGTTGGCATCATCACAAAGGTCTCATCGTCACGATTCCAACGGCGTTTGTTTCATCGAAATCGGAGCTCATATGCGAGAATTACAGCCAGTCAAAGCTCATAGTTGACCAAGGTACCATGAGGTATAGTTGTTGACGTCAGCATGACATCATCCTGCTAACTCAGCAAATGGGTCATCGTACGGATGATCACGTGGACCAATGGGGTCATGACACGTGGCAGTCGTACAAGTGACGTGGCAGTATAGTCATCAGATGACATCAGCACGATTGGCGAATGAAGTCTTGACACGTGTCCTCCAGTTGATGTGGCGATGACTAGACAAGCGACGAAGGCTGATGACTTGACAGACGGTGTGGATGGGTTCATCGAATGGTCTTCTACCACGTGGCACAACAAGGATGCACCACGTGGCCGCTATTTCTCCACCTTTGGTTGGTCGGCTGAATTTGTTAAAAAAGGTGGTCGGCTGGTATTGAACCTGCGACCACCCCTATAGAAACTGTCAGCCCGTCAGCTACGCCACACATAGTGGCTTTAATTTGTATGGGAACCGTTTAGTTTTGTCATGTGGGCGTTGGAAATTGGTGGTTAAAGATGTGCACCGGGAGTGGAACTCGGACGGGTCGAGTCATAAAAAGTATGGTCACCGTTGGGCTACAGATTCCCTTTGATATATAATAGGCATGGGTTTTATATGAACGTCAAGTAGGCCGAGAGCCTAACCCAAAATACCTTGAAATGGTTATTTGTTGTAAACAAAAAAACCAACGAATCCCTAAAAACAAACAAGCCCGATAATGATAGGAAAAAAGGAGGGCTCAAATTTATTTTTAATATTGTTAAGGGGATTTCTTTTAAATATGGGTGATTTTATAACCTTATGGTTATTACCCATATCGGGTAAATCTATTGTATAAAAAGGGGTGTAAGGGGTGGTGTTTGACAAGCAACTCTTCACAAGCTTTCTTCTCGTATCTCATTCTTCTGCAAGCCAAGTAATCTCAAGAGGAGATTTCCGTAACTTGGCAAGACTTTGCATAGTCTTTGTAAAAGCTTTGTAAGCTTCTTGTTGTTCTTCTACAAGGAAGTCTTGCCGATGTGGGAGTAGTTGTCATAGGCGAAGCTACTTTCAGGAGGCCTCTTGTAAGGTGAAAGCTGACTTCTTTTTGTAACCTGTGAAGATTCCAAGTCTTGAAGGCAATATATTGATTCGTCTTTTTGGCGAATCCGGAGACGTAGCTGATTTTGGTGAACTCCGTTATCATCTTGGTTGTAATATTTTCCTTTGTGATTTCTTGCAATTTTTTATTTGATCTTAGTAGATTAGAGATTTGGATTTACATGTTGGGTTCAAATCAATAATTAAAAGATCCTGATGTTAGATTGACTATTGTAAGTCTTTTTGAAAATCTAACTCGTGAACTTTAACGAGCAAGTGCTCGATTCGTTTACGGATCAATTCGATGATAGGGATTTGTGTAGTATATGGTGCAATTGATATGCTTGGTCCTTAAGAGACCATCTTTATTGATGGTGCAGTGATTGCTTGGGTCACTTGGATGGTTGCCATCTATTGTTGCGATATCAATGGCTAGATTGGAGGATTTTGTATGAGGTTTTGATTTATGATTGGGGGTTGTTCAGATTTTGTTGATTGATAGATGGTAAAAGGGGTTGCCCTAAACTGAGGAGTGATGTGGATGTTAAGGGAAAAGGTGGAAGTGGTGGAAAAATGGGTGGTGTGTTCCCTTGAGTAAATGATGATGATGAGGGGTCAAAGATTCCCCCTTGTCCAAATAGCCCACTTTCTCCTTGCGAAATCATAGGGAGAGAGGTTTGTGTGTTGAGAGGATATGTCAGTGTTGCGTGAAAATAGGATGGGTCATTAGGGTCATGAAAGGTGAGCGGAACATATGGGTGTAGTAGATTCAATGAGATAGATTGAACCAATATTGTATTTGCATCCAAGTCTTGGTTGTTCACAAGGGGGGGTGTTTGTAGTGCATGAAGCAATGAGCTCCCCTTGTTGGCAATTGGTTGAGTTGGAGCAATGGATGGTGTGATTTGTGGGATGGTTTGAGTGATTCTTTGAAATGCAGGTGTGGATGATATCGGTGACATAATCCTGAGAGGCTTCTTCGCAATAGTGCTTACAACAAAATCGGAATGGATTTTAGCCCCTTCTTTGGCCAATTCTCGCATGTATTGTGAGGGGTTGAGTTTCATCATGACATTGAAAACTTTGTGAGTCTCATGATTTTGGACCATTTCAATAATCTCATCTTGAGTCATCCTTAAAACATTGTTGGTGATTTCCTCCACTTGGCCACCTTCTTCTTGATGATCTTGTGGAAGTGGAGGGAGATTGAGCATGGGATTGCTAGACACAGTGAGATTTATTTTGGGAGTAGTTTGACTCAAGTCACTCGAAGTGGATGTTGTTTTGTTCATAATTTCCATGTTCTTCTTGTGTTGAGATCTAGTTTGCACCATAAAATGAGGATCAATTTTCAAGAATGAGAGGTGAACCTTTAATTCCATGGATTGATCTAAACTTTAGGTACAAAAAAGAAATTCTAAGATATTTAAGGATCAAGGATGGCGATGAGATAATGAAATATGGGTGATTGGTGAATGATTGGAACTCTTAGGAAACCTTGAAGAGGATGCTAAACTTTAGGACTTTTGGATTTGATGTTTGATTTGATTTTGGATCTTGATTTTGGATTGATTTGATTGGATTTTGATTGGATTTGGTTTGGATAATGAACTCATAAACTCTAAGAGGTTGGATTTTGTCCTAGAGTAAACTTTTCCACAAGATGATTATTTAACTAAGTGTGTAAAGAAGGATTCATCTACACACACCTAGTCAAACAAGATGATTTTGATTTTGATTTCAAGAGGATTTTCCCAAAGTTTAGTATGAAGGATTTTTTTAAAGATTTGCAAGAGTTGTTTGTGAGGTGAACTTTGATTTGATGTTTAAAGATGGATGAGAGTTTTGATTTTGATCCTTAGAGACTTAGAGAGACTTTGTTTACTAGACCTAGGTGTTGAAGAACATGTTAATACTTCCTATGTGAGATACTCAAACCTTTGAAAAAGTGTTGGATTTTGACAATAGTAAAATGAATACAAATTTGGATTGCTCCTTGATGCACATTTGTAAAAGTTGAAGGTCAATCTTTCTCTAAATTCGTAAAGCGTAGACAAATGTTTCTTGTGATATTTTTGACTAAGACCTTTGGACTTTGGTTTTTCAGATTTTGATCTTTCAAGAAATCATTTGAAAGAGCACATGTGTGGGGTCCAATTTTTTCTTATCTTTTCTTAATTAGTCCTTTTTACCACAAACACTTTCTTGATTAGGTTTTCAAACTAAATTTCTAATGTCCCAATTTCTTCTCATCTCACAAAGTCCATTATGTGGAAATCATGGAAATTAAGGAAATAGTTACCTAATGTTGACTTTAGTGAGAGAAAATTGAGATATAAATTAAAATTCTTAGAAGCCTCTAAGGATAGAATCCCTAGGGAAAGCAATAGGACTTGGATTTTTTCAAAGGTTTTTGTTTTCTCTAAAGGGTTTGAAGTTTGATGATCATGGTTGAATATTTGTTTTCAAATGTTTTAGATCCAAGCAAAAAAAAATTATTCCAAGAAAATACACAACCCTATGGATAGTCAAGAGGAAATATTTGTTGAATCCCACTTGGATAAACCCAGTTGCACTTATTCTTGGTAGATGATTAAAAGCTTGACCACGCTAGCTCCCCTCCATGAAACTCACTTCTACAGGTTAGCCAAGCTTTAGTACCCATGAAACTCAAATGGCATACTTCTCATCTCTACAAAGAACCGCAAAAATGTGTGGTGGCTTCAAAACGACTGTTCTTTCACCAACAAATAGATAAGGATTTGGGCTTCTAAACAAATTGGTTCTTTATTAGGGTGATCGGGGATATGGCACCTTGCGAGCATCCAACAAGCCACTAAAGGCTTTGATCAATCCTACTAGGGGCTCTTATACTTTTTAAGGTAGTACCCCATTTTGAAAGACACTGTATGGCTAAGGCCTACATACCATTGGACTTGATGATTTAGTCTTATCCTTTTATATACCTACCCAAGTGAAAAACCGATTGGAGTCACCTTTGAGTTCTCCTTTCGGATGTGTCTCTTAGGTAGACCCCTCTAAGGGTAAACAAAAGCAAGCAAGCACATCTGTAGTTCGATCGATATTTTTTTACATGAACAAAGAGAGAACACACATGATATACTCCACTCACACTAGTAAGCTTTGTTTAATTTTAAGAATCCAAATTGAAGTGTGGAGGAAATTTTTTATACAACACTTTTGATTCTCAAGATCACCATGAGGCATGAGAGAAGCACATATGCCTTTTAAATGATATTACTTTGTACAAAAGATTACAAAGCACAAAAAACACATGTTCATTTTAACCTCAAAGCAAGAATGGATTCTTTTTAAGCACCAGGATTGAAATGTGAAATTTGCTTGTTCAATTTTAAAACCCCGAAACAAACTCTAGTAAGTTCCTAAAGTTTTTTTTAAGCCCTTTGTTTTGTTCTTTTTAAGCCTAAATAAATTTATTGAGTTCTAAAAAGCTTGAAGATGAAAAATTCCTTAGAAATGGGATTATAATTTCTCCCCAAAGTGTTTAAAAACACTTGATACAATAGAATAAAGATTCCATAAGAAGTCTTGCTTTCATTTCCTCCTTTCACTTTTTATCAAGCAAACCTACAAAAACTAGTTAAAACTACAAAAACAAAGCCAAAAACCAGTTAGAAGTTCAAATGGATCAAAATGAAAAAAAACACATGTTGGGGTGGGTGCACAAAGTTGAGTCCACGAAATGTGGAAGTTTTTCCTTAGCCAAAAAAATGAAATCGACATTGCAAAAATAGGATCCCGATTTTTAAAAATCGGGATCCCGCTTTTTCAAAATCAGGATCCCATTTGTTAAAGGATCCTAAACCGACAGACATGGAATGAGATCTCGATTAGTATGAAATGGGATCCCGATTTATAAAAATCGGGATCCCATTTTGTAATCATTGGGATCCCGTTTTGTAATGGTATTTACTTTTTAAAAATGAAGAAAACTTCATTTTCACTACACACGGGATCCTGATTTGGTGGGTGACAACGACTACAAAACCAACCTCTAGGTATGCCTCCACCCCCACTTTTTAGCATTTTTTTATTTTTTTTATTGAAATTGTTAATAGAAGAATAGATTTAGCCATGTTTTTTTTTTAATTTATTTGACATTTTAAGCATTTTATTTCCCGCAATAGTAGAAATGAGGAATTGTAGAAATAAATGAAAAAATGCAATGAAACTTGAAGATATTGAATAGAAAGGAAAAAATGAACCTTGAATTGTATTTTAGAAATAAAATTTAGCTTTTGAAACCTAAATTATTCAATCAAACCAAAAAAAGCATTTGAAAACCCTAATTGAAAGGAAACAACAAAATTGCATTTCAAAACCCTAGAAATTGAAATGAAATAAAAATACTGTGCATCTAGAAACCCTAATCAAGCTTTTGAGTCCTTTGAATTCAAATCAAACAAAAAAATTGATTTGAAACCCTAGCTTTGAAATGAAAACAAAAAAAAATTCAAAATTAAAACCTTAATTGCTTAGATTGAAACCCTAAATTGAATTGAAACAAAAAAATTTGCTAAAACCCTAAATTGAAATCAAACAAATCATTTTGATTTTGAAAACCCTAATTTTGAGTTCAATAAAATTCATTTTCATTGCTTAAATGTTTTAAATTTGGGTGATCCCACAATAGTGGCTTCATAATTTTGGAAAAACTGACACTTAAATTATTATTTTAACTAAATCTTTCAAATCTGGCACCTATAGCGGCTAAAACCGCGAGGAATTTGAAGATGATACAAACTAGAGTCTCATCACATTTTATCTGTAAATTCTATAAAAAAAAAATTCAAAATTTTTGGAATCAGATTGCACTTCTTTTTTCGTCTCCCACGAAAATTGGTTTTTTTTAGAAAACAACATTTTAAAAAAGTGACGCACACTGTATAAAGCATAATTTTTTTTCAATAAAGGATAAAATTCTAATTCTTTGAATTTATATTTTTAATCTCATATCTAGTGCTTCCAATTTGGTTAGATAAATTCTTATTAAATATTTTTCTTTTTAATCAAGTTTCCTCAAGTTAAACCAATTACAATTCGCATATAGTGCTAATCAGATAACGTGAATTTTTTTTCTATATATCAAATTTTATTTTATTTTGTTGGATCAAGGACTTCAATATCTAGTGTACTCTATATTTTTCAAGTTTTTTGGATAATTTTCTATTTTTTCCACATGTGTAGAATAGAGACCTTCATTTTCATGGTGTCCTATGTTTAATCAAACTAAAAACAAATACATAATAAAAATTAAAACATATTAAAATTATATTCGTTGATAGCTCATTCCTGAGGACTACCTAATTCTCGGGTTGGTTGTTTGAAGACTCCTCCATTTTCATCCTCAACCTGAGCTTCGAAGCGTAAAAAAATAGGTTTTTTTGTGAACAATTTCAAAAATCAAGGAAAAGGGGGGTTCGTTAGAACCAGGGGGGTTCTAGCGAACCCCTAGGGGTTCGAGTGAACCAGGGTTCATTTGAACCCTAGTTCATTCGAAACCTCTTCAATATACATTTTTCTTTTGCTTTTTGGGAAGGAAATGTGGGCCCAGTAATTAACAGGTTCGCTCGAACACTAGTTCGGTCGAACTTGTAGGTTCATTCGAACCCCTAAAACCAATTTTTTTGTCATGGGGTCATTTTTCCTTAGTTTTCCTTCCTCCATCAAATTGTAAACCACTATTGTGGCTTCACCCATTTCATTTGCATTGTATGGAGAAAACAATATGTTAAACTTTACTTTCAATGTTAAAGAATAGTTACAATTCATAATTTTTATCAATGTGTGTTTGCAAATTTAGTTAGCGAATTCCTAAATCCAAGTGTACAATCCATTTCCAATTGTCACCTAATTAGATAATATTCAACATTCATTTCTATTTTATATTTTGATCTCTCTTAGTCATGCCTTGTTTCCATTTCTTGTTTGCATGTGTTTTCTGTTGTCTTTTGACAATCTTAACTCTATTCTAGTCACTACTTGTTAATTAGGCTTCTATTTTAGTCTAAAATATCAATTTGCACTAGTTACCTAGACACTAAAAGAATTTAAATATTTTCTTTTTCTTTCTTTGTGGCTCTTTCAATTCCAAACAATCCAAAAATAAAATACTTGATTCAACATTAACTAATTTTATATTATAAATTTTATATCATAAAATTCATTTAAGTGGGAAATATTAATGAAAACAATGTTAAATAAAATAATCTATATTCAATTAAAAATATCCAGCTTAAAATATACATCAAACTCAATCTTAATAATACATAATTATGTGTTTCTATTACAAAAATAGTCAATCTATTCATAAAATCAAAAAAATATTCATAAACTAGGCACTAACTTGCAAGTCCATTATTCCAAGGGCCCCCCAAACTTCACCCTAAGTTCCCTAAACCCTAAACCCTGAACTCTAAAATCTAAACCCTTAACAATAAAGCATTCATTTTGTCCTAGGACCTTAAAATGAAATTTGGTTTCCTTAGGAAACTCCACCAAATTTTATTCCCTTAAGCCATGTCATTTTGTTGTAGAAACTTACTATATAGATCCCCTTAAGCCATTCTATTACCCTAAACCCTAAAGCCATCATTTTTTCCTAGGGCCTTAATGAAATTTGGTTGCCTTGGGCAATGTCACCAAATTTTATTCATTTGAGCCATGTCATTTTGTCCTAGGACCTCACTAGACATAGATCCCCTTAAGCCATCCTATCACCCTAAATTGTAAATCGATGTATTAAGGGGTCCTAATATGAAATTTCTTAAGGGGATCAAAGAAGTTCTCAAACTTTGGTGAAGTTGCCCAAGGCAACTAAATTTAACAATAATAAGATTGTGCAAGATTATAATATGAATGAGATTTCATGATCTAGGTTGGTCAGTTGAAACAAGAGCTATCTCAATCAACTGTTCCACAAGAAAATGTTCTTCACTAACTTGCAAGTCCATTATATTCCAAGGGACACCAAAAATTCACCCTAAGTTCCCTAAACCCTTAACCCTGAACTCTAAAATCTAAACCCTAAACACTAAAACATTCATTTTGTCCTAGGGCCTTAAAATGAAATTTGGTTGCCTTAGGCAACTCCACCAAATTTTATTCCCTTAAGCCATGTAATTTTGTCATAGGATCTTACTACATAAATCCCCTTAAGCTATCATATTACCCTAAACCCTAAACTCTAAACTCTAAACCCTAAACCCGAAAGCCATCATTTTTTCCTAGGCTCTTAATGAAATTTGGTTTCCTTGGGAAACTTCACCAAATTTTATTCACTTGAGCCATGTCATTTTGTCCTAGGCCTCACTAGACATAGATCCCCTTAAGCCATCCTATCACCCTAAACTGTAAATTGATGTCTTAAGGGGATCAAATAAGTTCTCAAAATTTGGTGAAGTTACCCAAGACAACCAAATTTAACAATAATAAGATCATGCAAGATTATAATATGAATGAGATAAATCATGATCTAGTTTGATTGATTTATGGATTATGGTGATAGGATGGCTCAAGGGTATCTATGTCTAGTAAGGTCCTAGGACAAACTGACATGACTCAAGTGAATAAAATTTGGTGAAGTTTCCTAGGACCTTAATGAAATTTGGTTGCCTTAGGCATCTTCACCAAATTTTATTCACTTAAGCCATGTCATTTTGTACTAGGACCTTACTACATAGATCTCTTTAAGCCATACTTTAGGATGTATTAAGGTGTCCTAATATGACGTTTCTTAAGGGGATCAAATAAGTTCTCAAAATTTGGTGAAGTTACCCAAGGCAACCGAATTTAACAATAATAAGATCATGCAAGATTATAATATGAATGAGATTTCATGATCTAGGTTGATCAATTTATGGTTTAGGGTGATAGGATGGATTGAGGGGATCTATGTCTATTAATTTCCTCGGAAAAAGTGACATGGCTCAAGTGACTAAAATTTGGTGAAGTTGCCTTGGACCTTAATGAAATTTGGTTGCCTTGGGCATCTTCACCAAATTTTATTCACTTAAAATCCATTTCATTTTGTACTAGGACCTTACTAAATAGATCCCCTTAAGCCATCCTATTATCCTAAAACCTAAATCCTAAACTCTAAACCATAAACCCTATAGCATTCATATTGTCCTATATTAATAGTTAATTATATTTTTATTCAACATTCCTTAGACCTAAATGAGGCTTAAATATTTTATCATTTGTATTCAATTAGGCCATTTATATTGAATGGTTTAAGGGAATTTCCTAAACATGTATCTTACATTTTAAAATTACAAATCTAATACAGGTTCACTCATATCTTAGAGATCACATGGATCAATTCAATAATATTCGCAATCCACCTCCACCCACTCCACCTCATAACCACCCACCTCCACCACCTAAAATTGATGGTGCTCATTTGCAAGCATAGATCAATGCCAATGTTAGAACCATCCAAGATCAAATTAACATTATTCAAAATGAAGAATGTGTTGCACCACCTGTGAGGATGCTTGCATCTAGGATACAAACTATTGTTGATGTTGTCAGGGCTATGGATGGGATCTTAGATGAGCATCAAAAATGGCTAGAGGAGAGGAGAACATCCAATTCTGAAAAGGAAAATGTAAAGAAATGAAGAGATGTAGTAGAGAGCCACAATAGTTTCTAAATTAAGACAATGATCTTATAGTTATGAATTTATGAATTTGGTTCGATGGATATTTTGTGTGATGAATTTATAAATTTGGTTGGATGGATATTTTTAGTGATGTGAATTTATGATTTTGGTTCCAGATGGATATTTTTAGTGACATGAATTTATGAATTTGGTGGAATTTATGAACTTATAATGATGAATTTATAATAGTATATATTTTATGACTATCTACTAGATCATGATTTCTCCTGTTGGAAAATTGTAATATATATGTGTGTTTGTGTGTGTTAGACATAAAATGAGATTTTTGTGAATGTTTCAAGTTTATTTTTTAGTATGTACATGTATCAAAATTGCATATAGTTCTAGATCTTAAATTTTGAAATTTGTGTGTATGTACATAGTTTAGTTGAATGATGTATGCATGCAAATTATGCATCGTATTTTTTATTTTAAATGTATGTACATGTTAAATTTTGAATTTTTTATGCGCATGCTCAAGTTCAATCAATGCATATGTATGTGTATGTATATGTATGCACATCTATTTAAAAAAAAATTCATGTGTGTTTCAAATTTAACTATTTCTTGTAATTTTTAAAGTTTGTATGTTAATTTTGTATAATTTAATGCAAGTGCACACTTATATCTGATATCATGGTTCATTTTAACATTGATGATATCATCAATTGACTACCTCAACCACCTCCACCTCCCCCTCCACCTCCCCCTCCCCCTCCACTTGCTCAACCTAATATCTCACCTTTAACACCTGTTGCATTTGATGAGGCTCGCTTGCGAGCATGCATAAATGATCAGGTTGCATCCATTCAAAATAAAATCAATGCTATGTAGAATCAAGCATTGATTCCACCACATGTGAGACATTTTTCATTTGTGATGCAAAACATTATGGATTCCATCAGGACTATTGATTCTGATCTAGATAGACATCAACGAGAGAGAGAGCAGATGAGACAATTTTATGTAGATGGTCTCTCTTATAAACAAATTTTAGACCTTAAAATAACAAAAGCCTACCTAGCCCCTTACTTTCTCGATTTTGTTACTCGACATCCCATTCCTCCCAATAAATCTAGAATATCCATGAGGTGGTGCATACATCCATAGATGAGTGAAATTTTTTGGGATCGATGGTATATGGTTTTTGATAGTCCACCACACGCTAATTGGGAGTGCTCGTTATATTTTTTGAGGAAACTGTATGTAGAGTTTGTTATGGGACAAAAGCCCAATTATTTTGATTTTAAATCATTTCAGGATGTTGGTGGCAGCATGCCACAATAGAGGTTAGGGGAAAGGGTTGATCCCCAATGCCCTGTGCATGAGAAAACCCTTGTTGTTGCTCCTGGTCCTCCCATTCCCACACCTGTGCATCATCAAGCGATGGTATCAAAATTAGGATCCCTTAGTACACTCATCGAAGACCTTGATCAACATGCTTCTGCAATAGTGGGTAGGGAGCATAAAGATGATGATGATGGAGTGTTTTATGGAGCTGGTCCAATTACCACTCTAGGAGTGTTGAGGCCCGTCCCACATGTATGTACTAGTTGCCATCAATTATGATATGGACCTGATCAGGCCACATCTAGTTTGGGTGGAGATGGAAATTCTAGTGGTTCATTTGGTCGCATCAGTTCATTTGTAGAATTTCTTACAGTAGACCATCACCCTGAGGACACTATGACACAGGTATAAATATGCATCTACACATTCATTTTATAAGAATTTTGATGAATGTATATATCAAAGAAAAGTTTGCAATAAATTTTAACAATCAAACTGTTTGGTGTATAGATGACACTAACAATGGGGCAATCATCCGCTCCACAAATACATACATCGACACCAGTCCTACTCAGAAACCCTTATGGGGTATTTTGATTTCAATTTTTTAAATTATATATGAAATGATTTTTAACTTGAGTTTTAAATTTATAATTGAATCATGAAGATTTGTTTAAAATATTTATGTTGGTTTAGGTGAGTTAATCAGTTTCCACATCAATTCCACTTGAGGGGTTGTCGAGCACTCCTACACGATTGGGCATCGTAGATCAAGGGAAGGTATATTAATATTGTAAATTGTTTAACTTACATTAGTATAGTTACAATTATGAATTTTGAATTCACTATACATGAAATGTGCATGTACACTTGTAAATATTATAAGCGTTAAATGTCTACATGTATGTCTAGGTTGATACCACAATGAGAATGGGCATTGAGAAAACATTAGATGTTGCGGCTACTCGTGAGGCCTCTAATTTTCAGGTTGTTTAAAAAAAATTCTACACAAAATGTACAAACTTGAATGTATATATTTTAACCTAATTCAAGTATACATGCTTTAAATTTGATCTTGTAGGACTTTGTTAGTGTGACTTTCAGCCCTGACCCAGACATAATTACACCTCCAGGAGGACATGCAGAGCAGGCTCCAGATATCATGGTAATTTAATTTTTTTTATTATATTTTAAGTCAATTATATATTATGAAGATAACTTTAATTTTAAATTTCAAATTGAATATATATATACATAATATGAGCTAATACATGTTTTAAATTCTTTTTCTTTTATAGCATGAGACACATCTTGTAGTTGAGCATGTACAAATAGGTCCTGGAGAAGAGGGTGCACAACCTTAGAATATGGTATTATTAAAATATGATAAATTATAAATTAAATCAAGAATTAAATTATTTTTAATTGTAGACTTACATCTAATTTCAACTTTATTTGTTTGTCTATGTAGATTGATTCAGAGAATTTAGAGGCTGGTTCAGGTGCACCAAAGCATCCAAACCTAGATATGATGGTAATTTAATTTTATGATGAATTATAAATTAAACTGTCATTAAATCATTTTTCATTGTTTTACATCTGATTTTATCTTTCTCTTGTACAAAGTGTTTCAGGTCATCTACATAGTCCACATGGCATGAAGAGGTCTCTTGATTATAGAGACAATACATGACCTAGAAACATGATTTTATGGGTTATATTTGCTTCATGGACTACATTTTGGTTTCTCATGTACTCTGTTGAAATTTATATTTCATGGCTCAAGTACTTAGTTGGAATTTAGTTCATGGGTTGTACTTTGATGGAATTTATTTCATGCACTTAATATATTGGTTTCATGCACTTAATATGTTGTAAATTATGGACTTTATTATTATTTTAAATTTTAATTTACACATGTACATTTATGCATTTTACGTTCATAGTCAAGACATTAATATAGGACATTAATGTGAAATTAAATATAAATATGAAATTAAAGTTGAAATTAATAGGACATTTTAATATTCATACTTTACAAATTTAGTGATCTCATACATGATATATATGTTATGTACATTTAATAATTAACAATAATTAGTCAATTCATGTCAATCAATAATTAGTCAATAAATCATAATTTACAAACAAAAGCAATCCGTTTATATACCAGAAAGGATAAAATTTTAAGAAATAAACAATACCATACAAGATTAGAGAACAAAAG
>VDFB02331034.1:0-48538 GCA_007258455.2 Sequoia sempervirens | reverse complement strand
AGGCAACTTGCTTGATTTGGAGAATAATTGATGATAAACTGGACTCAATAAGTCCTTTATTTGGTGTTGTGAGGTGTTTTTCACATCCACACTAGGTCTTGGACCCTTTCAAATGCATTTAACAATGTCTTGTAAAGGTGTTGTAAAATACTTTCACATTTTTCTAGACCTAATAAACCCATTTTTCCTTAATTCAACATTATAAAATGTATTTAATTGCATCTTCACATCAATCTCGAAGGATTGTGAATTAAACTTAACTTTAATCTAGTTTTGTAATGTGTCTTGCACATTCACATTAGATGTTGTACCTTTCTAGGCTATGTGGACCTCATTTTAATGTTGTAAAGTGTATTTAATCACACTTTCACAATGAATTTTGTGTCCCAATCCCTAATTGACCCTTACATAATCATTAATAGGCCCCTATTACCCATATTGTGCATCCTGAGGCTTAATTTGATGAAATACCCGATAAAGTCATCATATAAACCATATTTCCTTCCTAGCATCCTAGCTGGAAAATGGGCTCCATTAGGACAATTTTTCCACCTGTGGTGAATGATTCCTTTCCAAGTGGATTGATTCACCGAAGGTGGCGAATGAGTCCCATTTGGGCCATTTTTTACTTTTAAGCAGGAAATTTTGGAATTTAACTTTTATTTTTCTTCATGTCGGCCTTAGGGATCCAATTTATGAGAAAATAAGGTGAATTGCCTATAAAATCAACCTTCTAAGCCCTAATTCAAAGATCTCTTAACTCATTCACACATCTATTATCATTCATTCATCATCTATCTTCTCTATCAAGCCAAGCAAGTTAGGGTTTCATCATTGCAAGTCATCAAGATAGCTGCCTAAGACATTCAAGGGCATATTTTTACTATTTTGTTGTAGAAATTCAAGATCAATCTTCATGGAAAGGTATTGACTTCATTATTTCATGCTTAATTACATTATTTCATCATTTTGGTTTAATTACCTAAAAGGGGTTTGAACAAGGCAAACCCCCATGCCCTAACATTTAACATCTATCTTTCTCTTCTTGTGTGTTTGTAGATTTAGGAATCTTGGAAGCTTGGAAATCATTAGGGATCAAGATGAAAAGTTTTTTAAGTCCTCTCTTCATTTTCTAAGGAAAAATATCAACAAAAAGTCACTTTTAGGCTCAAATTCGACAATTTCATAATTGAACACTTGAAGAAGCAAAAATTATAGACCGAGGGATCCTGTTTCCACATTTGAATCTTCAGAAATTCAAAAGTGGACTCATTCACCATGAGTGGTGAATGAATCCCACTACCAAGCCTGATTTTGGTTTTTTGCAGTTTTGGATACCCATTTGTCTGAAACAGGCTCCAGAACAATTTCCCAAATTTGGGACTAATTCATCCAGAATCGTGAATGAGTCCCACCAAGTCTAAAAATTAGGATCAATAAAATTTCAAAAGTCATTTCAAGTCTCTAGCAAGTTTACAGGTGCACTTCTTCAGTTTCATTCATTTTTGTTTCATTTCTAGGTGTTTTTGCATTACACAATGTGTTTTCAAACATTGCATATTTCATTGGTTTTGCATTCATAATTAGTCAATTTCATCACTTAGTTTCTTTTAGGTTATTGCATTTAGTCATAGTCAAATCATACATTCCTTAGTTTGAGTGAACCACCTAGATTTTGGTGTGAGATCTATCTCTTTCCTTTAGGTGAAAAACCCTAATTGAGCAAAAGAGTCATAGCATTTCACACCCCCAAAATATATGGTTCAGGTTTTTTGTTAGATCCTTGCATGGAAAGGCACAATATTGACCCAGTATTAGGTTTTTCTTGAGCTTTCTTTTGCCTTGTGTAATATTCTTATGATTGTGTTTGAAGAATAATCTATTTTGCATCTGTAGACCCTATTTCTCTTGTCAAAGAATTATAAAATATACAGTGGAAAGAAGGAGAATCTAGCATGGAATTCAATCAAAAAAAATTTGTTTCTCTTTCTAGCATCCCAAATGATTTTTGACCTAACACACTTGTATGCATTGATATGTTTCTTGAATCCTATGATGTTACTCTAGGTTTCGGTAAAATATCAGAAGACTTTAATTTAGTGGATATGCAACATATTCACAAGTGCCTTGATTTCATCAATGGTTTGATAAGGAATATGATTGCAAATTTTTTATCCTCAAGTATAGAAGTTGTTGGTACCAGTGGAAATGTTGTTGAGGAAAAAAATGACAAGGACATTGCATTCGAGTCAATCACAATATCAAGTGATGATTGTGTTTATAGGTGGGAGGAGGAAGGTTTTGGTGTATTGTGTGATAGTAGTACATATTAAAGTGACAATGTTTGCACCTAGCTTCAGCTGGATCACTCATATGTGGATGATAGAATTAAATAAATCAATGATGACATCCAGCTTAAGAATGATGATTATGACCCCGCTATTTGTTGCAACCATATGGATAGTGAGGAAGATGTGTATGAAAGATATTCATCTAATGAATCAACTCTTTAGTTGTTTATACAACACATGCACATGCTAGGAATTTAAGTAAGGAATTTGAAGCACAAAAAATATATTTTTCCACTTGATATCCTTCCTTATGTTGTTGATCCTAATAATGTTGAGGCTATCATACTCCTTTTTGTAAATGAGGAAAATGATTATGAGGGTGTGTGTGATTCAATTGCTTCCAACAATGAAGAATTTGACATGGAATTTTTTTATAGATTGTCTTTGAGTATCTTTATTTTGCTAGAGTGGACTATATTGAAGATACATTTTTGAGCTCATTAGTTGAGCATATAAACACTAAAGATCATTTGACCCAAAAATCATGATCAACATTCTCAAGTCCTTACTCATATGATCAAGTGTGAACCAGATGATAGGTTGATGAAATTTTTTTAATCAATATAAACAAAATATTTTTGATAGAAATGTGAAATTTTTTGAATCAACATTTTGAATCACACTTCAATAAAATTCAAAACAAAAATGCCTTATCTTAATGAAGAATTATAAAGTATAATGTAAAACATTGATTCAAAAATTCTCTCACAATTTCTACCACAAACATATTAATTTATTTACAATAGAATGAGAAGATATCAAATTTTCTAATAGTAAATTTAAAATTAATATTTAAATAAAATAATACTTAAGAAAAATACATCAAGAATAAAAAATTTAGTATTATAGATTCTATATGCATGTATGTATGCATATAAAATTTCCTAATAAAATATTTTTGTAAACACTCAAAAAAGCACTTATATTCTAATTTAAATATGCAAAAATAAAAGGGGAAAAATATTTTGAAAACAAGTTTTTATATTAAATAAATATGAGAAACAAAAAGTATATGTAGTCACATGCTATTAATTTTAAAATAAAAAATAAAAATTTAAAAAATAGTTCATTATTATAATTTTTATATAAATGTGTGGAATAAAAAGTGTATGTGGGCTTATGTATAGTATGTTCAACTAATTATTTGGTACTTTTCTTATGAAAATAATAAAATTTTAATATAAAATTTCTAAACTATTTCTTTTGAATATAGATTTAACACAAATACTTTGTATATAAATATTTTTTAAAAATAAACTATATAATATAAATATATATGCTTTAATGGTCCCAACATCCTTATTTTGCCCTAAATTCTTATGGGTTATAGGAGATCAAAAATCAATGATCCATGTAAAGCTAGCCAACAACTCAAAGCTCTATGGAATGCACTCCAAGCTCATTGGAATGAATCCACACCTTAAAAAATTGGATATTGTAGTGTAGAAAAATGTATTCCTTTACATTTTCACACTATGTTTGGGACCTCCTAATTAAAATGTACTTATTAATGCCTTAATAAGCCCTATTTTACATCTACAAGCCTAATAAATTACATTTTCAAAAGGGAAACTTGACAATAATTAATGCCAACACATAACACTTTACCTTGAGCAATGTGTGTTCTAGGAATAGGGTCCTAGGACCCATTCACCCATGGGTGAATGGGTACTCCCTAAGCCTTTGAACCCATTTTCAAAACATGTTTTGGTCGTATTTTTATAAGCCTAAATTCAAATTTCAATGTCAGCTTGTAATGTTTAATTTTTGGGAAATTAAGGACATATATCTATAAATACAAGGTTATTTCATCAATTCAAATCATCTAGAAAGAGGGAAAATTTCATGTGAGCAAATATTATTGTCAAGAGAATTCAAGATCTCAAGCATCATACCAAAGTTATGTTCATTAATGCATGTTTTTGGAGCTAACATTGTGATGTAGATTTAAAGATCAAGTTCAAGCATTCAAGCATCAACTCAAGTCATCAAGATCCACATCCAATTCAACCATTTCATGCAAGATCAACATCCATATTGTTGACTTTCAAGGGTTTTATTCAAGGGTTTGGTGAGTTGCAACAATCGTGTTCCCGCTCTGGCTATTTTTTGAATTTTTGGCACTATTTTGATTTGACTACTTCATGGGTGACTCAGGGGGGGAAGGTTCCCCATTCATAGGATGTTGTCCCCTTCCTTGGTGTTGTGCCTATGATGGAAGTGTCCAGTCTAGCTACTTCTAAGAAGATGTCCCCTCCTCGTACTACTGTCCTTTCCTATGGGGAAATGACGGAGGGAATCTCTAGGAAGTCACCCTTTTCTGTGAATTTTGGGATAAATTCCTTTTTTCTAAAGAAGATCTAACTTCTTACGTGGAAAAACTGGTGGGGTCTGATTCGCTAGTCCAATCAAAAATACTTGTGGAATATGCTTCTTGCTCAGTTACTAGCTGGGAAGTAGATGTCCCTGAGGTTCTCATCCTGAAGGTGATGGATAACCTTAAATTGGCTCTTGTTGGTAATTTTTTGGGGTTTAGGAAAAATATTGAACATGTTCATCAGTGGGTTGCTTCCACCTAGAATCTCAAGGGTAGCATCACCATAAATTCCATGCCTAGTGGTATTTTTTTGTTTTCAATTGTGGTTTACGAAGACATGCTAAAAGTTTTAACTAGGGGTCCTTGGGCTTTTGACCCAGGTTTTAAAAAATTTCTCACTTTGTAAATGGAAACTAGGCTTTGACCTGTCAGCTGATCTGGGGGCCTTTGCGCCAACTTGGGTTTTCCTTTCGGGCCTTCCTCTAGAATTATGGGAGATGGGAATCTTAAAGGGTATTGTGAACTCCTTTGGGAGCCTACTGGAAATTGATAAGATTACTTAAGAGTGGTCAAGGCTAGTGTATGCTCAAATTTGTGTCAATGTGGGTATCAATACGGTTCTTCCCTCTTTAATATTGATGAAGTCTAAGTTTGGAAACTGGACTCAACCCCTAGAGTATGATAATGCCCACCTCTTTTTCCAACATTGTAAGAGGTTTCGACATCTTGTCAATTCTTGTGTGGTATTGAGTGAGGGACCTAAAGCCAAAGGAAAAAAGGCTGAAGAGGATGTACCATCTAAGGCCATGGCTTCTAGAGTACAACCTTATTCTACTTCCCATCCAGAAGGTGTCTATCCCTCTTTTGAAGGAAAATCAAGCTCTTGAAATGATGGCTATCTGAGCCTCTGGTCGAAGTTAATGATTCGGGTGGCTTGAACTTCAATATGGCGGCTCTTACTTCTTCCCTTCCTACTCTGGGGTTTCCTTCCCTCATGGATTTGCAAAGGAAGATACATATATGGAGAAGGTCAATGGTGAGGATCCCATGTTGCTGATGAATGTTCTAGATTTGAAGAAGAGGGAGCAGATTAATGGCTTTGATGAAGCTCTCGAAGAGGGAGAGTATGTTCTAGATGACATTACCCAGTCTCTGGGGGAGATTAATCCTACTTCTCATCTTGGTACTAAAAATTTAAGCAATTCACCGGCTCTACTTGGCTTTCCCCAAGGGTCTAGTGATAAGGAGGATGAGGAGGGATAGTCACAAGCCACTACAAAAAGAAAAAAGAAAAAGAAACTAGATGTTGGAGGGGGAAACAAGGTGGGAATACCCTCCCAAAAGGAATCAAGAATTAATGATACTGTGAGGGATGTGGTAGCTGGAAAATAGAGAACCTTGGACTCGATTGTGGGATTGAAGCCCAAGAAGAAGTGGTATGGGGGTTGGCTTGTATAGTGGTGGCGGTGTCTCTATTTTCTACTATGAAGTACATATCCTAGAACATAAGGGGTCTTAATAGCCACTATAAAAAAAAATTGGTTAAATCTTGCGTTCTTGGCAATAAAGTGGATGTCCTTCTCTTACAAGAAATGAAGATGAAGAAAGAGACTTTTGAGAAAGCTATTCTTAGCATTTGGCCTGGTGCTACCTGTTGACAATGGTTTCACTCACAGTAAACAGATTGAATAAAATATCCACAGACAAGCCCGCGAAGAGCCTATCCTTCTTGAAAGATATGGAACAAAGACAACCTAAGGGGAAATTCAACATTTACAGAGCAAAGATTGACTTCTATTCAATCCCAAGTCTTTGATAACTAGGTCATGGTTGCACTAGGGTTGCTCTCGAGTAATAATGTGATAGTTGTTGTTAATCTTAAGGGGACCTTTAACATACACAAATATATATATATATCTATGTATTTTCTTTGAACATCTTAGATCCAACATTCCTACCATTGATGATAAGAGATTAGGACATCTATGAAACCAAAATATTTGATATGAGGGCTGTGAACAATCCTGGGCCTATTTTGTCTTAAGTAAATTTTATAATTAAGCATTCAACAATTTCAAAGCTGGAAATAAAAATATTTTCAACAAAACTATTTCCATTCACTTATATTTTTTGAGTTTTAAAATATGAGCATCTATTCTAAAACAAAGTATAAAATCTTGAAAATAAAAGTTTCTCTCGGTTATTCTCCATGGATGCCCCGAAGAATTAATCGAAACAGAGCAAACCACTTTATATTTCACCAGATTGCTTCACAACTACATATAAAATGGTGCAAGCTTTTAAAGAGAGGGGGTTTCGTTTATGGACACTGAGTAGGTTCTGTATGCACCCTTAAATGGTACAACATACAATCTTGTTCGACCGAACTTACAAAACCAGCTACAAAAGATATACTTTAGATAGGTAGCTATCTACAAAGCTATGATATTGGAGTCCCAATTTCCATGTGCATACAAATTTTTATCACCAAATGGTTCAAAAATAGGAAAAAAATAACAAAGACTTAAAGAAGTTTTTACTCCTCTGACATCCACAAATTCTAAACTTAAATGAAAATTAAGCATCCTCTGGCCTTTTATAAAACACAAGGCTCAGATAGATAAGACAAATATATGAGAGGAAATCTAAGGGACCAATCTCATCAAGGCATGTGGAATATTGTGACCAATAGGAGAATTGCAATTGAATTCAATGGAAGTCAACTCCATTTACTCGTTGAAGCTCTTCAGGTTCTACTTTTACTACCACTAGAATAGCAATTAAGTTAATAAGTAAGACTTCCCATATATTTTAAAATGATGGGATCATTGTATCTTGTTCCAACCTTTCAATATGGATCGAGGAGAAGCTTTATGTTCTTGGGATGAGCTTCCTAAGTAAGTGATTCACTTTATCTATCACTACGTATGTGGAATACCATGATTCTGAGAATTCCTATTGAATGCACAACCCTCTCATCATTTTTCTAAAACATCTGACCTGATATGAATGTAACTCTATCCATGATTCAAATTTTCCTGACCGTCCATACCCGAGCTTTGCATCACAATCGATATCTCCTACAATCACAAAATTCCAAATATTAAATCCCTTTTTAAACAAATATGACACAAAATCTCATGTAAATAAAACCATTATTCAAATGTTAGTAAAAAATTCCATAAAAACTCGCTTTAAAAAAAAAAAGCATATCATAAACCCTTGTATATATACCAGATCACCAGAATCATTATACAAATTAAAAAATTTAGCATTTCTTTTCATATTGCAATTCGGTATCTGGTACCCAGTATTCAACTTTACCCACTTACTTTCCCGAACCTCGGTTTACACTAGAACTCCATCTTATCGGACTCCCTCACACTGGACCAGAGTAATTCACTTGAACTTCACATTACCTTTCACCTTTTCTGTGTTTTCGGTACCCGGTACCCAGTGCACGAAACACTTACCATACGAAGTACTTTCTTTTATTAAAGATTTATTTTCTTCTTTTCCACTTCTAGTGATTCCAATTTGTTAGCTCTTACCATAGAAGTTATATTTTTCACCTGGGTCCCCAAGTCTTTTTAGTCTTGGGGCGTGTTGTGAGACCACACAACAACTTGCAACCAATAAAACCAAATTTAAAATTAAACTTGAAATTAAATCACCAGTTGTAAATTAAAACTTATACACATTTTAAAACAATAACTTTCTACCTTTACTTAGATTCTGGCATAAAAAGTAAAACTCCACCGGAAACATCTGTGTGTGCTCTTGATTAATTCCAATTTTTGGAAATTAATAAACAAAATCAATTCATTAACATTGAACTACATAATATAGTAATCCTCCAAATCCAACCAGGGATATAGCCTTGTTGCCAGTCAAGCGTCCATAGCCCTGACAAGGTTATCTTCGTAATTCCCCCCAAACATAGCTCTATTGCCGATCAGGCATCCATAGCCCTGGTAGAGTTATTTGGATAGCCTAAAGAGTTGATATCACTTTTTTTTTTTTTAGAATATAGCAATGATAGAGAGTTTTTCACTTTTGATATTGCAATAATAACTTATTTATCAACTTACAACCATTGAAGCACCGCTATTAGGTTGGGAATTACAATGGTAGCGAAGGTTATTTTTTGATTTTTCATTCAATGTAAATCCCTTCACCAGTTCACTACTTCCCAAAAACTTATTTAATGATTCCCTGTAAGTGTGTTTTTCCAGCTAAATTTCACTAATTATGCCAAATCCTAACTTACTGTAGCCCATTATATGTTAAGAAATATGCATAAATTAAAATTTAGCAATGCACAACTCAATCACCAAATTTAAATCTAAATTTAGAAACATTAGTTACCACCCTTTCGATTAAATTTATGGAAACTTCTAAAACTTCTGCTAACTATCTCAACTTGATGGTGCTGCACTTCATTAATAGATCAAAATGTCATGATTACCTTGAAAAATGATCACACTATTTCATATTAAATTTGCACGCCTTGCTCAACACATATTATCTCTCTAACTTCTTGGGGTGATGACGTGTAACATCTTGCCAACTTCATTCTCGTGCATAATCCACACACACAACACCTCCATAATTATTACGACTTTTTTAAAAACAACTGGAAATGTCCCCTATTAATTTTGAAATCTCCAACTTGCCTGAATCACAATCTCCCTACTAATCAATTTGAAGCAATTTCACCAAATATGTGTGAAGAATTTATTTGATTTAACCTTTAATTTTGAAGATTATCATTCAGCTACCATCTCACATACAATTTTTGAAAAAGACAATTACTCAAGGAAACTATGTACTGCTACTTTGCTCACGACTCTCTATAAATTTGTGCATTTCTTCTCAAATTCTCCACACTTTTCTTTTCTTTTTCCTTTTATGTATTTTCTCTAATTCTACTATGTTTTGTGCTTTTACATTTGCTTCTTAGCCATGGATACTCCTATTTTCTTGGGTTGTTCTCATAGATATAACATTTTCTAGGGGAGTATCACACTGCAAAGGCTTGAAAAGGTCTTCATTGTTAGGACTTCTAGTTTTACTTTTCCAAATTTTTGTTGTCCTTGGGGAAAGATATGTTGCATCCAGCCGCTACTTCCATTTTTACTCTAACATAGCTTCTTACTTTATAGCGTCACTTCTGGACATTGGGTTACCTGTTGAAGATGTTTGTGTCACTACCAACCTAATAGTTAAAGCCATAATTCTTGGAGAATTTGGACACCATTTTAGTTGTTGCACATCCAAACATTGGGATTCCCTCCATGGATGATATTCCTTAGTTCCTGGAACACGGGGAAGTGGTTCCACTTCGGCTTTTCTTACTGATCTCCATATCCAAGATTTTGAAACTCACCAGGAACTCACCTACACAGGGTATTTGGCCTTGATAGAAGAGGCATCCCAGATCGACTAGATAACTACTACTGTCTACAACTTTGCTCACTTTTCTTTTTAATATTTTTTTGATTTTTGACAAGGATTTTGACATCTAATGTATATACATGATACACACACACACATATACATATTGGTATCTTTCTTAAAAGCGTGTTTCAATGTGTATGGCTTTATTGTCTCATTTTCAGTTCAGTTTTGCAAAATGTTTGAACTTCACTCTCATTTCTAAGATACATTTAAGTAGAATTTACTAATGCAAAATTCGAGCAAAGGGAAAAAAAAAAACAAAATGAAGCAAGGAAACAACAACAAAAGAAAGCAAACACAAAAGGAAAAAAAAACTAAAAAACTAAACTACACTAAACTAAACTAACCCTAACTACCCTAACTCTAATATCACAAAAGATTAACTCTAACAAAGTAATTTACTTCAATTTCTACAGTTATTTCCTCTATAGTTTTAGTACGAATTGCAACAAATTTATCTTTAAATTCTCTTATCAACATTTTCAATGTTCTATTGTAATAATGAAATATCTTATTTTTTTTGCATTTAAACATCATAAATTTGAAGGTGTACTTACCCAAAATTGGGCTTAAATGTATGAAAATGATCTCATTAGAGACTGACTGCACACATTTCATCTAGTGTGGCAATACTATACCTTCTCCTAGCCCTGGTCCATTTCCATGAACAACTATGTTCATTTCTCTACTTCCTTCTCTTTTGAAAGTATTCATATCTTCGGCCCTGTCTTCACTTTGCATTGTGTTAGACCAAGATATATCACTATTTATATCATTATCAGAAAAAGAAAAAGTAAAAACTTGATATTTTGTATCTTGTATAAAATCAAGAAAATGTCTTTTTATAGCTAATGAATTCTCAGCTTGAAGTATAATACACACGTTTCCCACTTGATTTTCCCACTTCATCTCATTATTTGTGTTTTCCACGTATACAGGGAATGATGATTCAACTATATTTTTTCCTCGTTTATGATGAAATATCTCTAAATCTCGACATTCTCTCCTATTCCCCAGCAAGACATTATGATTTTCTTTAAAATAATCACAGTTTCCTAACTGTTTCAGTTCATTGGTTTTTTTTTAATATTTCTGACTCCACTAGGGTAGAACGTTTCTCTTGTTAACAATATTTTTCTTTTAGCAGTTAAAAATTCTTTCGTTAACGAAATTGATCCACTTATGGCTAAACTTACCCTAGTTAAAAAAAAATCACACTCAAGTTCACCATGATTAGTTGTATCATGAATTCTACATTCAGTGACTCTACCAAAAGTAAACAAACTCAAAGGATGTAGTTTTTGATTGAAGATTTTGCAAAGTTTTCCAATTTCCATAATAAAAACTAGCTTGCACTCAATTCCCTAATTACAAGCTTCTTGCCAAATTTAGGAATAATGTTTCAAAGCACAATTCCACTGTAATGCCCTGCCACGTAACCTAAAAGAATGTTGCAATGACTACGAAAGTGTAATAAAAAAAATTTTAAAGTGTATACATGAACTTCATTAATGCAAACATTCCCTAAGATGCGCAACAACGCACTACATGTAAATCCCATAAATGACAAAAGTAACTAAACATAGCATTTGATTAATTCTCATAAACTTAAGGATATACATTCAATAATAAATAAATTATATCAATGAAGGTATAATGTACAAAAATGTTTCATTCTTACATTTCATTTATAATAAAATTTACAATACTCATTTCCAAATGAGGTAGGTCATACAAAAGTGTACAATTACATGTTACAATATTTCTCCCCAATTACAATTGAGGAGTGATACATAAATAAGGTATCCACTAATACAAATGAGAAATATGAGAAAGTACATATCCACACATAAGCTCTCCAATCAAGAAGTACTCATCGCCATGAATAAGAACTGGGGACCCGACGGTGTAAGGTACATGTTCCACCCAACCAAGTGGTACCCGTAAGCCCACCCCCCGTGCTAGGAGATATTAAAAAGGCTCCCTAGACATAACCTACAAACCCTAGACACAAGAAAAACCATAGACAAAACTATATAGGTACAAACTTAACTTAATGGTTACATTGCTTTCAGTACTGAAGGATCAAGTACAATAAGTTCACAAAGATACTGTTATTATAGGTGGAGTGTCATCACAATGTTGCATAGGTTACCCAGGTGAATCTTCCTAGGTTTCGGCCCCCATCTTGGGTTACCCTGGTAACCTCTTACGAAACCCGACCCCACATGCAATCTATTGCGAAATCAATTATCTTTCATAATGACAAGATATCGATCTTCCCATTCCAGGCCATCTCAACTCATCCCCAAGTCTGAACTAGCCCTTGATTCGATGAGCGAGGCATAATTAATCCAGTTAAAGGTTTTAGACTACCTAATGTGTTGATTTAGTTTTCACTGATTAAACTAACTCTACATGAGTTACCCAAGCACCACTTTGTGTGTCAGCCCTCATAAAGAGCCACTCCCCTAATAACAACATAAGGAAACTAATTCCACTAAATATGGGTAGACAAGGTGCACATAAATCAACATCAAATACAAACTATATAACAGTAGACATCACAACCTGTTCATAGTCCAGGTGTCTACAATGAAAAGAACTATGTGCGCTACCCAAGTTAACTCAAAGGATTGTATTTAAAACACATAAAAACTCCCACATAAAGTAAACTTATCTAGAAGACTTACTAACTCAATTGATTCAAATTGCCCATAAACGTAAACAGAAAAGAACACAACTTTAAAAATAATTTGGGCAATTAAATATTCTAACATTTGGATTTCCTAAATCCAAATAAATTAATAACATAGTGCATGAAAATTCAACTTCTCTATTTTAAACATTTCATTATAAAATAATTAATCATACTTTACATGCACTAATTAACAATATATAACACATTTAAATAAATATACATTTAAACAATTATATTTAAATATATAAATATATTTTTTTAATTGTCAGAAATAAATTTATAATCATTAATATTTTACACAAATTATAAATTTATATAAATACAATATATATATTATATATATAACATATATTATAAATAATATATATTATATATATAAAATATATATATTATAATTATAATATATAAAAATAAAATAAAATAAAATAAAATATAACATAAATAAGAATTAATGAAATCTTAAATGGCAGGGGTCGGCTGCCTTACACAACCGAACCCCTTAGTGGGGGTGCGGCTATGCAGGCAGCACTGGGTGTTGCCCTCACAGTCGGCTCCCCTATGGGGAACAGTCGTGAGGGTAGCCCCCTTGTGCCTCCCATAACTCTAAATCCTTTTTTTCAAAAATCCAAAACCTGCGATTTTTATGAATCGCGTACGACAAATAAAATTCTACAGAGCAATTTTACAATATAAATTCATATATGTATATTTGTCTATGTATATGTATATATATCATATGTATACATATATATAAATATATATGAGTTAATCACTAGAAATATTATAATCGGGCAATTATCTTCATAGAGGGTTTTCTACAGAAAATCGATAGATCTACCAATTTTAACAATTTCGTTAGAGATTAACAATTTCCATAACAGAGGGTTTCATTTTCAATCCAAATTCTCAAAATATTTTCTACAGGAAATATTTAGAAAAGTTTATCACGGAGGTTTCCATTTCCTCAAATTAATCAGAGAATTTCATTTACAAATCTATAGAGATTTTCTTTTGTATTCTTTGAAAATTTTCTATTGTTTAACAATAACCTTCTGTGAGGCTCTCTAATTTTACTGTAAAGTTTTCTAGAGAAACACAAAATCTTTTCAGTAATTTTACACAGAGAGGTAAAAAGTTTTCTACAGAATTGTTTTCAACAATTTTATTTTTTTTATTGAGAAGAATTCAATATATAATTTTTTTACAAAAGCTTCAATCAAATTTTCTTCTTCAGGCAATCTTTCTATTTAACAAATTTAACAAAACTTCTACTATATTGATTTTTTGTATAGGCAATATTTTGAAATCAACAAAATAAATAAATAATTAACAAGGAACCTATTTTTTTGAAGCTTGAAGAATTGGAAGTTGGAGCAAAGCTTCACCTTCTGAGTACAATTTCCAAAGCCTTTTCCAAATCTCCACTTCCAAAAGATGCAAAATACTGAACCAAAAAAATAATCTCGAGAACCTCTTCCAAAAATTTTTTTAACCAAAAACCCCAAAAACAATTTTCTAGCAATTTTCTCTTTCTTTTCTTTCCATGAAGTAACTTCTTTCCTTTTATAGTTATGGCAATATTCTCTTCAAGAATAATCTTTCAACAAGAATTTTGCATTTAATTTTACTCACACACATGGCTAATAAAAAATATCTTCTAACAAACTCACATTATTTTCTTTTATACAAATTTAAAATTCCAATCACATAAAAGCATTTAAATTATATTTAATCTATTCACTCAATTAAGAAAATTTAATCATTTAATTTGTTTATTTAATAAAATAATTTTAATCACAAGGAATAAATTATTTTACCAAATAAACTAATTTAATTAAATAAATAAAATAAGAAGCTTTTAACTACATTATTTAAAATTAATTCAATAAGCACTGAATCATTAAGAACATTAATCTAACATTAAATTCACAAAATAAACCTTGCATAACAAATAACAAAACAAACATAGACGTGACAACCAAACATACCAGACCTAAACTGACGACACACTGTGACTAGGTTTGAGGCTAGACTAGGAAAAACCTCATTACTATCTCCCAATCAACATTACTGTTGAGCATGGAGACGCTCAGACCTGTGAGCCTAGGTGGAGTCGATGTCATGTATCTGCAATCCTACAATCAGACATATATCATACATGCATATATATAATCCATAATTCAAACACACCGTGAAGAGAAAATCACGGAAATCACAGGGCACTCACGAGCAAGTGATGCAATTCCATTCTCTTCACCAATACAATGTCACATCGAACTAACGAAATAAATATCAATTAATCTACCATGAGCATATATAGCAATATCATCTCAAGTGAACATCTATGCTAACATAAAGCATGTCACAAATAATCACCATCCAATTAGTGTATTATAGCATACCGCGCGAACCCCAAAGGAACTAATAACAAGGAACAATTTTTTTTAAAAGAACATAATAATTATACTTAAGTATTCCAATATAACAATGTATTAAGTTGCATGACTAATTCCATTGGGGTACATGAGGTGACATTACTATTCTAACCCATAACAACGATAATAAGATAACAATAATTAATCAATTACGTAAATCTATTCATTCCCATTTCATCATTTAAATATCCATTAAAAAATAACCATATTCATAACATAAGTACATATGACAACGAAAGATACTATAGAGATATGAAGCACTTATATTACCACAGAAGTAACACAACTTATCACAACTATTACAAATGATCATTCATGTATAAATACATGGCCTGAATAAACATTACATCCAAATGATAGTAAAATACAACTGTCTGGACATACATCTCAATAACCACATAAACAATTTACAACAAGGTCATCCCAACACACGTGGGAGACAATACATATATGAATACATTACATCAGAGGTATATACATCCATCTGGAACATAGGGACACTAGATCATCAACATCCTCCAAAACCTTGCAATAAAAGATACATCTGCAACAAAAAGGGAACCCAACAGGGTGCGAAGCACGTTCCACCCAACCACCCCCATGTTGGGAGTAGACAAGGAAGGGTCCCCGACCAAGCATTTCTACAATAACACAAAACTAACTCCAAACAGACAACTTAACATCAAAGACCACTTAAAAACTAAACAACGACAAATCCAAAAGGCACAACAACAAACCACTAATGAACATAACAACTAGTCATAATCACAACATCAATGAAACTCAAGACACAATATCAAATACTACTTCCAACAATGACCAAATACAAAACAATAATTCACTTCCAGAGGACTTCAGTAAATCAACACAAATAGAATGTTAGACGAGAGTGTCATCGCATGGTTTCTTATGGATTATCTAGACAACCTATCACAAGGTGCCACCTCCATCTCTACATGGATTCTCCAGACAACCAAGTTAAGGTGCCACCTCCATCTATGGTTCTCCTGATAGCCTATCTCAAGGCACCGCTCCATAGGGTTACTCATGCGGAGTCATTAACCTTTCGTGAATACAAGGCAATGACCTTGCCAACCACGACCTTCTCAGTCCCCTTTAGTCTGTGATAGCACTAACAGGCAGACGAGGCTTCACAATTATCTTATTAATGTTTAATTCCACCCATGGTTTATTACTTAGGTTATCACTGATTAAATCTAACTCTAGATGGGTTACCCTGACAGCCCCTTTGTGCGCCGGCCCCCACTAGAGCCACTCTCTCTAGACACTCAAGCACAAGAATATCCAACTGAACAGGATTGTATCAACAAATAAAAACTAAACCAACAATGGATCAACCGCGAGGCATAACCCTCTCACCCAAAATCACATGTATGACATTCATAAACGATACGATCCAAGTATACATCAATACCACAACCGAAGCCAAAACATATGGACAACATCAAAATACAAGATCGAACACAAATAACAATATCCCCACCTCTGGAAGTCCTAAACACAACTTAGACTCCTATAACCTAATAAGCAATCCTAGGTTTTCCTCATGACCCAACCACTAAGGAAAGATCAAATTAGGAAATAATGAACAATCACAAAAGTACATAACTCCTAGACTACCAAACAAACTACAAGCACAACAAGTTTCACCAACTTTAAACCAATACTCAAAAAGTTCTATCAAATCCAAAACACACAAATATTCTCAATTCAGAAAATTACACTATAAATATCAGATTCTTTTAATTTTTACTAATCAATTTAATAATCACAAAGTATATTTCCAATTACTCAATTAAACTATATAATATAATATCTTTGTACAATAATAAATTTATTTTACAACTATAACATAAATGACTATCCAATATATATATATATATATATATATATAAAAAATCAAATACAAAAAAAAAAAAAAAAAAACTCCATATAACATCTACTAAATAACTCATACATATATATATATAAATATATATACATATATTAATATATTATATATATATTATATTAATATAATATATATATATATATTATATTATATATTAACCTCAATTTAAACAAAACTAAAAAAACAACTCAATTTAACTTTTATACTATATATATTTTTAATAAAATAAAACTCTTAAAAGAAAAAACAAGGAGAAAAATATGGCTCAAGATCGCCTCGGTGGTACACAAGACATTGTGGTGGCAGGTCATGGTACGCTAGCCTACTCCGTCATGGGCCTGTTCTCTACTGCTAGGTGATGTACCGATGGTGCTACGCATACCAAAGACCATGGGCCTGGGGGTATGTTCTACTTAATTCCCCACCCCAAACTTTTGAAATATATAAAAAAAATTTAATTCATTTTTTCTACCATTTATTTCATTTCTCAGAATTTAACTAAAAAGAATTTCAAATGCAGATTTCGAACTTCAAATATGAAAATGAATATAAATATTTATATATATATATTTTGAAGGTTTTCCAATCACGGAAAATGAGAAACGTATAGAACATTTACTCCTCTATTTAATTTAGTTTTGTGTATAATGTTTAATTGAATGTAAAACAAAACATAAAACACTAAATGAAACCTTAAACTAAAGAAATTGAACTAAGATATCGATTTGTCGTTCGAAACTTATGATATGAAGAAATTGCCCTGATAAGATATGAAATGAAAATTTGATAAAGAAATTGCCCCTGGTATGTGAAAATATGATAAAATGCCCCAATTTTTCCATTATATAGGTTAAAAATGTCATTTTCCATGTCATTTTCAATTTTAACCTAGTAAAATTTGCAAATATTGAGCTCTGAGTGGATAATCATGGCACTTCCAGTTCACCTGCACCGTTTCGAGCGTATCCAACGTCATCAGCGGCCAGCGCACTACGGACCTCCGGTATGTGTCTCGCAAATTCCCGTCTTTCAAAAATTTTGTTTTGCGCACGTTTTTAATGTTTTAATTTAAAAACATTGAGTTTTAGCGCTCTTAAAGTATATCCTAGCGCATGCAATAATTTTTGTAGCGCGTTTAATATTGTAGCGCCCTTAAGGCGTATCGTAGCGCATTTGAAATTGTCCATAGCGCATACAATGTCGTAGCGCCCGTGAACTATTTCGTAGCGCATATGATATGTATTGTAGCGCTATTGATTTCTTAGCGCACTTAAAACTTATTACAGCGCTTTTGATATGTCTTGTAGCGCAAAATATTTCATAGCGCATATGATAAGTTTTGTAGCGCTCTTGATTGATTCTGTAGCGCAAAAGTTTCTTTAGCGCTGATAAGGAATTTTGTAGCACCCACAATTAGTTCTGTAGCGCTTTTTGTTCCACATGATAAATTTGTTTCCCAAATTGTTGGAGAACAAATAGTAGCTGATAAATTTGCTTTTAAAGTTGTTAAAAACAAATAGGATAGATAAGTTTTCTCCTAAAGTTGTTAGAAATAAACTTGATGTTGATTATTTGCGTTCCATGATGATGAAAAACAAATAATTTGATTGATTCATTGATACGTTAAGATGATTTGATATTGATGTTGTTTTGATGATGTATGTGAGCAGGAGAGACTAGGTGTCTTGCAGGTACGAGAGACTTTCCCGAGCACATGGTCATTGATTCCTCATTTATTACAGTCTGATAGAGATGTGATCGATGCTTGTGGTTTGACTTCATTACTTGATATGCCCGAGGTTCGCCTCAATAGGGCTCTATTGACAGCACTTGCAGAGAGGTGGCATAGCGACACCAACACCTTTCATTTACCGACCGGCGAGATTACAGTGACTCCCGAGGACGTATATCGTATCCTACAGATCCCAGTGATGGGAGAGATTGTTGTTTTTGACAGACGAGAGGCTGGAGGTACTCTTGCTTTGAGACGGATATTCAGAGATGATCAGATTGCTGGGTACTTCATCCCATGGGGTGAGATTACAGATGCCTATCCACCACTACCAGCTGTGCTTGCAGGATTCATTGGAGGTGTGTTGTGCCCCGACCATAGGTCGAAGGGGTTCGCGATCGGATGGGGTCGTGTCTTAGAGAGCATGGTGATGCAGGGCACACGATATGCATGGGGTACCTGTATGCTAGCCCACTTATATGACGAGCTACATCACATTGTATATGGTAGAGGCCGGAGTTTTGCTGTCGGATGCTCATTATTACAGATATGGGCATGGGAGCATTTTGCAGTATTACGTCCATTGACTCGAGGAGAGCGACCAGCTGGTCGAGCATACAGATGGAGATATTCACATATTATTGCTCAGCCTAGACTAGGCAAACTAGTGTATTGGCAGCGGCTGTTAGATAGTTTGGATACAGTATGCTGGAGGCCATATTTGGATTGTGAGCCATGGCCAGAGGATGCGAGGGAGATGCCTTTTGTATGCACTTCCAGATTTTTTATTGGACGGACCACATGGATCTTGGAGAGATTTCTTGCTGGACGTGTATTGCGACAGTTTGGTCGGACTCAGGGTATGCCTGTTGGTTCAGCTATTTATGCACGGCGACAGGCAGAGCTTGCAGTGTGGGGCCCACGGATCTCTTATGATGCAGCGGTGGCAGAGTTTATCAGTTTAGGTGCACAGATGTGGGACTACCAGGTGGATGTTCTAGATGCAGGGGCGACACCAGAGTATGTGCAGTATGTTCTACAACATCCTCCTCCACGTATGTTTGATCCTGATGAGGCTGTCGCTCCTGTCATTGGACAGAGACGTCGATAGAGAGACTCAGAGTCGGGTGATGACGATTCAGAGGACAGTGATGACGAGGAGGCAGTGGAGATGATGACTCGAGTGGAGATGATGGTGGTGATGGTAGGGGTGGTGTGAGAGGGTGGGTGGTGAGAGGTGCAGGAGGTAGTGTGTGCAGAGGTGGTGCATCTCCGCCGCTGATCCGATGAGCGAAGTCGACATCCTCCGCGAAGCACAAAGCATTGCATTTGCGTGCTCAGCTCTATCACGTGCAATGTGCCTTGATTTCACAGTTGCAGGGTCAGGTGACTTCGATCACTGCCGAGAGAGATGCGGCTAGACAGCGGGGTGAGCAGGCCATTGCCTTAGCAGATAGCCTACAGAGAGTGGCAAGTAGCACTTTGCCAGGTGATATGATGAGAGAGGTTACGAGGGCTACTCGAGAGGCAGAGTTTTATCGCACCAGATATCATGATGCAGTCCCAGCTGAGCAGAGAGAGAGCTACACTCAGTCACGATCTACTCATGGTCGCTCTCGTACTACCAGTAGGGGTGTGACACAACCATTACCTCCTAGAGGGCCACCGGGGTCAGGAGGAGCAGGTCCATCAGGGGCAGGTGATACAGGTCCTAGGCCAGCTCCATCACAGGATAGCTCTGCCTAGTGCATTATATATGATCTCTTTTATGATATTCTGTTGAGACATTTTGTATACACCGTGAGATGATCACATTTTTTATGATATTATATCATTTGTAGTTTGACATCCTTGTACATTTTGACATTCATTTTTGAAATATATGAAATGCAGTGATAATTTTACATGATATATATATATGATATGTACTATATGATGGCTTCATGATTTATGATTATTTATATACATGATGGTATGAGATAAATGAATGTATGATGTTTATGATAGATGAATGAATGTAATAATTTATGAAATGATGTTTATGATAAATGAATGAATGTATGATGTTTATGATAGATGATTTTCTAATGCAATAATTTATGAAATGATGTTTATGATAAATGAATGAATGTATGATGTTTATGATAAATGAATGAATGTATGATGTTTATGATAAATGAATGAATGTATGATGTTTTGTGAACGTCAAAATATACTCAGTCATATTTGAGGAGATATAAATCTTTGATTTTTTTTGCCAGCTTTTAGGAATCTATGAATGCAAGATGCAAATTCTAACATGAATGCAACCTATACTAACCATGCAGGACATTCATACAATATTGCCATTTGGAGAGTTTATACATGCTTTTTGTATCATCATAGAGCTTTGAAATGTTGAAAGTTAATACAAGCATCAAAGGGTATGTTAGCACCAGTGATGACCTGAGTATTGCTTTCATGATTTTTAATATAGCAAGTTAATACAAGCATCTAGGTATAATTGAACCAAGATGACCTGAGTATTGCTTGCATAAACAGACAAGAGTTAACCCTTTTCCCATGCAAATTCGGAAATGTCATCCATGATCCATAGTAGAGCATGTCTCGCGACCAATTTGTATAGTACTAATGAGTTTCCTCACAAACAGAAGACAAAGAAAAATCATACTCCTTCCTTGCTTTTCTAGTTCAGTACATCATCGAATTACTCCAGAGATATGATAGAAAATCAAACAACCATTCAAATCCTGTTTAAGGCATTTCAAACATTTATTTAGATTAAGATCATCCAATTTGGTTATCATCATTGATATTCTCACTTCGATAGTTGTTTGGATCATGTTATTGGCATAAACATGTTTGTGATTGAGTTGATTTGACAATGTTCGTTTTGTTTTGTCAAGCTGTTATTTGTCTGCTTGTGATATTTTGAAAGCTCGTTGCCCCTCTCTTGTATGTTTCTTTGTTTTGCCCCCAATGTAAACACAACCTAAAGATAAAAGATATGTACAAATTTCATCAAGCCATGATGAAACCTAAAAATTCCCACTACATGGTATGGATAATGAAAGATATTTACAGATTATAGACGTGGATGAATGATGCCTAAAGTGAAAATAAGACATAAACTAATAAATGGAGGAGCCCATTTCGATCACAAGTAGCGCTTGGTTGCCAAGTTTTCACCACTTGTTTTTATTGCACTTTTTCAAGATTTTTTTGATTTTTTTGATTTTTTTTTCAGGACTTTTTATGATTTTTTTGATTTTTTCAGGACTTTTTATGATTTTTTTGATTTTTTCAAGACTTTTAGACATAAAACTTCTTAAGGTGAATACTATTGGTTGGCTCTTCAAACAGGTCCCCCTCTGATGTGGATAACTGATATGCTCCAGAACCATATGCTGCTATAATAACAAATGGACCAAGCCAATTAGGTTCAAATTTTCCTTTCTTTTCTCTGTCTTGCTGATTACGTGGATTTTCCCTCAAAACTAAGTCACCCACTTGAAATGCCCGTGGTTTAACTCTATGGTTATAACTACGAGACATGACTTGTTAATAACCTTTCAAGTGATCAGCTGCATGTTGGCGTCTTTCATCTAACAGTTCGAGTTCTTGAAGGCGAGAAACTCGGTAGTCTTCATCACTTATCAATCCCTTAAGTGAAACCCTAAGCGAAGGTATTTCAACTTCCAATGGTAAGATTTCTTCTGCTCCATAGACTAAAGCATATGGTGTAGCTCCTGTTGGTGTGCGAATACTAGTTCTATATGCCCACAAAGTTGGGTTGAGTTGAACATGCCAATCACGTCCAGCATCATTTACTGTCTTCTTCAATATCTTCAAAATGGTTTTATTAGAAGCTTCTGCTTGACCATTACCCTGTGGATAATAAGGTGTAGAGTACCTGTGTTGGATATGAAATCTTTCACAAAGTTCATCAACATCCCGATTCTTAAAAGGTCTTCCATTATCAGTAACAATAGAATTAGGAATTCCATATCTACAAATAATGTAATTCAGGATAAATGAAGATATTTGTTTACCAGTCACTGTTGTTAGAGGAATAGCTTCAATCCATTTTGTAAAATACTCAGTAGCTGTGATGATAAACTTATGACCATTTGATGATGAAGGATGTATTTTTCCAACAAGATCTAATCCCCACTGAGAAAAGGGCCATGTTGAAATAAAAGGCTGCAATTCTTGTGCAGGTGCATGAATAAGATTCCCATGGATCTGGCATTTAGAACATTTCTTAACTAAAGTAAAAGAATCTTGCTCCATGGTAGGCCAATAATATCCCATTCTAACAAGTTTCTTCGCTAAGGTCAAACCACTTGAGTGAGTTCCACAAATACCACCGTGAACCTCTTGTAAGGCTTTTTCAGATTCGTCACGTTCAAGACATCTAAGGAGTGTACCATCAAGACCACGTCTATAAAGGATATTGGCAATTAAAGTATAACGGGATGATTGACGTATGAAATTCCATTTTTGGTTTCGGGATAAATCTAAAGGCAAGATGTTATCTTTCAAATAGGTATAAGTTTTGCCATATAAAGGTGAATCTGAACCGGTTAAATGACATATAACTTGGGTTTCAGGATTATCATATGCAGGAGAAAATAATTGTTCCACCAAGAATTCATACTTGGTTTGATCTTCTGATATTTGTAATAAAGAAGCAATGGTAGCCATTGCATCTACAGCTTTATTGTCAATTCTTGATATTTGTGAAAACTTAATTGACACAAAATATTTCTTATAATCATCCACCATGTGTTTGTATGGTAGCAACTTATCATCTTTGGTTTGATAATCATCATTGATTTGATTAATGATAAGTTGTGAATCACCATAAACTTCCAGCTCTGTAATCTGCCATTCCAAAGCTATCTTTAATCCTATGAGTAATGCCTCATATTCTACTATGTTATTTGTGCAAGGAAACATCAACCGATATGATCGTGAGATGGTATGTCCTTCAAGTGTAACAAAAAGAATCCCTGCCCCCGAGCCATATTGTGTATAAGATCCATCAAAGTATAATGCCCATGGTCTCTGAATTATTGCTGTAAAGACATCTACATCAGGAAACTCAATATGCATTGGATTGTCTTCTTGTAAAGGAGCTTCAGCTAACTAATCTACAATGACCTGTCCTTTAATCGCTTTTCGATCTACATAGTGAATATCAAACTCACTTAAGATCATTACCCATTTTGCAAGTCTTCCTGTTAAAATGGCTCTGTTTAATAGATATTTCAATGGATCTATCTTTGTTATCAGCTTAACTGTATGAGTCAACATATAATGTCGCCACTTTTGAGAAGCAAACACTACCGCAAGACAAGCTTTTTCAATGAAACTGTAGTTTAACTCATGTCTTGTTAAGGTTCTGCTGATATAATATATAGCCCTTTCTTTACCTGTAGAGTCTTCTTGTGCTAGCAATGCACCCAAAGATACTTCTGTTGCTGAAATATAGAGTATAAGTGGCTCTCCTGGAATAGGCGGAATTAGAACTGGTGGATGTGTAAGATATTGCTTAATCTGATTGAATGCTGCTTCACATTTGTCATCCCATTTAAATGGAACATTTTTATGTAATAGATGTGTGAATGGCAAGCTTTTTTCTGCCAGTTGAGCTATAAACCTTCTGATGGACTGTAATTTTCCTTGCAAGGATCTTAATTGACTGATATTTCGTGGTGGAGGCATGTCCATTATAGCTTGTACCTTTTCTGGATCAACTTCTATACCCTTTTCTGAAACAATGTACCCTAGGAGTTTTCCAGATGTAACACCGAATACACATTTCTTTGGATTCAGTCGAACATTGAATTTTTCCATTCTGACAAAGATTTTTGACAAGATTTCTAGGTGTTCATCTAGTGTATGAGATTTAGCAAGTAAATCGTCTACATAATCTTCCATGAATGTATGTATCATATCATGAAAAATAGTTGTCATTGCTCTTTGATAAGTAGCTCCAGCATTCTTTAACCCTAATGGCATGACATTCCAGCAATAAGTATCCCAAGGACATGTGAACGCTATTTTATCTTGATCTTCGCAATTTTTATCCGGTTGTATCCCCGAGAATCCATCCATTAATGAATACACATGTCCAAGAAGGTCAACAATCAAATTCCGCGTTAGGGTAAAGGAAATCATCTTTTAGGGCATGCTTTATTTAAATCCCTCGAACTGCATAAACTCGATCCTTCCATCCGCTTTGAAACAGTACAATTTTGAAATCCATTCTCAAGATAATCATTAGTTCGAATGAATCCAACATCTAAAAGCTTCTTTAATTCTTCCTTGACCAATAATGCAACATGTGGATGCATCTTTCTGAGCTTTTGCTTTACAGGTTTTATCCCAGGTTTGATAGATAAATGATGCATTATCAAATTAGGATCTAACCCTGGCATATCAGCATATGACCAAGCAAAGTTAATTTGATTATCCTTCAAGAATTGCATGAATTTATGGACTTCTTCAACTGTTAATGATGCTGCAATTTGCATAACTTTTGGCTGCTCTGGTGTACTTATGTTGATTGATTTCGTTGGTTCAATCAAAATAGAAGATCTTTCATGATAATACTTGGGAAGAGTGTCAAGTTTCTCATCCTTCAATGCCTCAGAAAGGTTTTCACTGTCAGATTCGCTCTTTATTTTTCTTTTGTTTTTATCTATCACTGCCTTTTTTCAGTTTTCACCAATAGATCCATCTTTTATTTCATTTATTTTGCAGCTAAGAGACTTGACACTCTCTTTGTCAAAATCATGAGTATAAGATTCTTGAATGAAACAATTGTTTTCTTCATTTGAGGAACAAAGGAAAGTTATAACATCTTCATCATTACTGAATATAGGAATATGGATAGGTGCGTCAATGTCCCAATCTATAAGTTCTGGATAAACTAAAGGCATAGGATCATTAGGTTGGGTAAGGTCTTGAATTGTCAAAGTCATGATGTGGTTGTCATCCTCATGGTAAACAAGGTCTGTGATGGTATTCTCCTGTTGATTATCAATCTCGTTGGAATCTGATTCTTCCTCACTTGAGTCATGATCGCTTTGTAAAATATAATCGAGTGGAGGCCTTGAACCTTCGCCTTGTATAAGAACAGGTGCATATTTATGTATAGTATCAACTTGTTTATCCTTCCAGAATTCATCATTATAAATGGTGTCCCATTCATATTCATTAGAATCAGTATCTGAACTATTGTGCAATTGGAAAACTGATTCATGAGATTTATCTGACACGGATTCTCCTTTATGAACTAATGATGTCTGCTGTGAAGTAAGTTCTTCTTTATCTTTACCATATCCATGTCCTGTTTTATCACTTGAATGCTTTGAAATAGGCTGAATTGGTTCCACAATTCCTTCTCTTCGTTTCCCTATAGGACCATCTCCTTCATAACCCATCTTTTGCATGATAGCGTACCCTTTACCATATTGTTCTTTAGGTAACTTAATGTGCAAGAGAGATTCATCTTCATCTTTGTATAGCCAATTTAAGATGTCCCTATCTTCAGCTTCTTCTTCAGTGGTATTAGCTCTAATGAATTTTCCATCAAACTTTGTGATTGGCACGGAAGTTTGAGATGTAGAAGCAGTTGCAGTCTTTTGATTTGATAAAGTTGGTAATCCATGTGATCTTGGAGAAGGAGGTAAAGTAGAAAGAGATAGTGAATATTCACCTACCCCTTTGTCTTTAAACTTCAGTTTAGTATCAAGATTGTTTGTCAATTCTTGCAATTGGACTTGTAGATTAGAAGAAGAAACAACAAGAGCTTCTCTATTGTGTGGCACAAAGACATCTTGACTCACCCTAAGATTAGAACAAGTTTGGGTACTATTGTAATCAGCTTGTATGGTTATTTCTTATCCATCATATGGAAACTTGATACATTGGTGATATGTTGATGGTACGGCCTGCATATCATGGATCCATGGACGACCCAAAAGTATGTTATAAGACAAATCTCGATCTAGAACCTGACAAAAAGTATTCTTCACAACAGGTCCCACTCTGATAGGTAGCAATATTAATCCCTTAGAAGCTGTTTCTTCATCATCATATGCCTTAATAGTTATCTTCCTTCGTGAATCAATTTCATTTTCTGAAATTCCTAAGGCATTTATCAATTTTAAGGTACAAATATTCAAACCGGCTCCTCGATCTATTAAGACACGTCTAATTCGATGTTTATGGATCATGACTTCAAGATAGAGCGAGGAATTATGTGGATGTGTCATAGAAGCATCATCTTTATCGGAAAATGAAAGACAAGTGGGGGAAGACAAATGTCCTACCATGGCTTGAAATCTGTTTGCATCTAGATCAATATCAACAGTTGTGTTCACAAGCGCTTCTTCTAAAATATTTTTGTGTATAGGGGATATTTTAAGAAGTTCAAGAATAGAAATTTGAGCTGATGTTTTTCTCAATTGATCAACCAGATTATACTGAGTTGGAGAAGAAATAGTTGTTTCAGATGAACTTCCTTTTAAAACAACCTTTGCTTGACCTCTTGTTGTTACATTAACCTGTTGATATTCTTGTTTTCCTTTAATTTTGATAACATTAATCCGATTATCATCTGTGTAAATATGGCGGATTATATTGTCTTCAACATTATGTATGCTTTTGGCTTTGATATCCGATGTTTCCCCATTTTGGTAGTTTGGAAAAGGATCTTTGAATGCTTGATGATCATCATTGGTATGATGTCCCTCAATTGTAATAGTACCATTGTCAATTAAATCTTGTACTAGATTTTTCAAAGCTTGACAATTGTTTGTCCTATGGCCTTTACATCGATGATAATTGCAATAATACGAGTCATTCCATGATGGTGGTTTAACTCATGGCTCAAAATCTCTTTGTGGTGGTAAAGTGATAACCTTATTATCAAGAAGTTCCTTGAGAGCAGATTCAAGAGATTGACCCAAAGCAGTAAAAGTTCGTCGATTTGAAAAGAATGAAGGTCTAGACGGATTTGATATTTGGGTATTGCTAAGATTATTATTGAAATTACCACGATTTTGATTGGTATTTTGATTGGTTATGTTCTCTTGCTTGGAAATTTGTCCTTGTTGATTGTTGTTTCCTTGTTGTATTGTATTTCCTTGTGAATTGTTTCTTGGAACACTTGATAGATTGAAAACGGATGGCCTTGTTCGTAAATTATTGGCATCCACTATGCCATCATTAACAACATTTTTGTTTCTATTCCAAAACCTTGTTTTATCATTGTTTTGATTTGATGTACTTGGATTATCAAGTTTTATCACTCCCCTTTTAACCAAGGCCCCTTCAATAGTGATTGCATTTTCAATCAGTTTTTCAAAGTTATGAGGACAATGAAGGTTAAGCCTATAGCTTAATTCTGGATCAAGGCTATTGATAAAAATATCCATCTTTTCCTTTTCAAGAATAGGACGAGAATATCGTGCAAATAACCTTCTCCATCTTTGTAAAAATATAGTAAAGGGTTCTCGTACTTTTTGTTTCACTTTACAAAGATCAAGCATTGTTATTTGATGTTGAATATTGTAGGAGTATTGTGAGATAAATTGATTTATCAACTCCTCAAAAGTTTTAATAGGTGGAGTGATTTTTGAAAGCAACTCCATGGATTGTACACCTAAACTTCGTGGAAATAATCGCATCAAGTAAGTATCATCATAGGCGAATTCAAGACTCATGTTTCAGAAATCCCTAACATGGTCTATGGGATCAGTTTTTCCATTATACCTATCATACTTAGGAATTTCGCAATGTTTTGGAAATGGAATCATTTGAAGACTCCTATCAAATGGATAAGGAGATATGTCTTCCAAAACATATTTCTTTGTTGTACCTCCTTGCATTTCCTTTATTTTCCCTTGTAATTCTTTTATCTGTTGGTTAAGAGCACTAAAGTCATTAGGAGGATTTTCAGGATTTTGTTTAATCCCCTCTATGTCAAAGGTGTGAGGCAACTTAGCTCCTTGATTAGCTAATGTAAGAAAATATTTTTTCTTTGTTACGTTCTAGGATTCTCTCCATAAGAGTATGGAATTGAGGATCTTGTTCTGCTTCTTGAAGCTTTTCTTCCGTTATCTCATCACGATTAAATGTTTCCTCTTCTTTTTCATTTCGATCACCCATTTTACTAGTTGTAGTTTCTCCCTCGTCTTTTTCCATTTGTTTTTGAGATCTTGTGAAGACAGGCATAGATTTGTATCAAAATTTTACTCGCTTTTGATCAAAAGAGTTAAATAGTGCAATTGATGTGGTATGTATAAAGGTCAAGATAGAATGAAAATTCTATGACTTATACAAAATTTTCTAATCTTGTAGCTTGTGTTGTTCCCTAAGTGAAAGGATGAAAATCCTGTTGGTGGGAATATAAGCAAAAGATCTAGAAAAGGATGGTTGTTGCACTTTATGAAGTTTTGATCATGGCTTTGTAAAAATATGGATTTAATGATAGATGCCTAATGTTTTCTAAGTTCTCTATTGTAAGATTTGATTTGGACGAGTAGAGTATTTGATTGCTGGTTGGGGAATATAACTAAAACGAATACATTGACTATGGTTATGCCTTTGAGAAAGGGCTCTTCTTTGAAAATAAGCTTGTGAATACAAGGGCTCTATGGCATAATCATCCGAAAGACCTCTAACACAATCATGATACCTATGAAGAAAAGTTCTATATTTAAGTAAAACTTTTCGACTTTGATATAAGAATTTTTGTTTCTTCAATAATTTCTTGTGGTTGAGAGGTTTCTTTGGCTTCTTAATCCTTTTGGAAACGGATTTCTTTACAAATTTTGTAGATTTCCAATCTCGTAACATGAGATTGATCAATATGATAATGAGTGTTTTGGATGATCTTTATCTAAATTAATGTAATGAAAACACATCAAACAAGTTAAAAATGTTTGTTTTAAGTCCTATTCTAAACATCAAGTGTGTAACCAAAATGTTTTTCAAAAATTGTTTTAACAGGTTTTACACATGACAAGCACTTCAAACAGACTCACTCTTAGTTCTCAAGTAGGTCATCATAGCAATCAACAGCCCACATCTTAGAACTGCGTCGACTCACACAGCCATGTCACCCCCAAAAGGGCGCCCGTGTTTTTGTATTTTCCAGGTGCGTACTCAGAGTGACAGAAGTGGATACCGGATCCCCTGAGCAAACAATCCTTGGCAGTTATATGGTGAGTATCTTGGGGGTAGATTCTTCCCTCCCCTGCACTGTGATTGAGATGATGTTTGGATACTGACTCGGTTAGTTACTACACTAGGTTCGTAGTAAGGATTTCCGTTCGGTGCAGCAAATGATAGACTCTCTCGAGAGACCTCCCTACCTTTAGAACAAAGGCTTTGGGGATGGTTATCATGCACACTACCGTCAAAAGAGGGTTTCCCCAATTTTGCTTTAAATTTTATAGTGGGGTGGAATAGCCTGGCTTTGGCTTGAACCCACTTGAGTCGTTCCTCTTGGGTGAGTACTTTTTCCCACAAGAGCAGGCTCTCTACAAGGTTTTAATAAAGCAGTAAATTGCATAAAAGAAAATTGATGAGTTTGGCATTTTGATCACCCAGTTAAGGGGAGAGCATAGGCCTATCACTGAGAACAAAGCAAACAAGGGTTCAATTATTAAGCACCAAAATAAAAATTTTCTAACTAAGTGAAGATGTTGCTTCACATAACAAGAAAATTCAATTTTAAACCCAAATTGAAAGATAAAGTATCTATCCTAGGATTGGTTAATTTTATCCTTAAGATGACTACCCTAGGATTGCTTTGTTTTATCCTTTAGATGACTACCCTAGGATTGCTTTGTTTTATCCTTAAATGACTACCCTAGGATTGGTAAATTTTATGCTTAAAATTATTAACTGTCCGCGGCTGCGTCGGAATCAGTTAAATTAAATTATAGTTACAGATTACAGATTACAGTCCTTTAAAAATTTGCGCTGCAAAATAAATTACAGGCGCTGAAATAAACGTTACGGGCGCTAAAACAGACTTCAAGGGCGCTAAAACAGACTTCACGGGCGCTAAAACAGACTTCACGGGCGCTGAAAGAAACTTCACGGGCGCTAAAACAGACTTCACGGGCGCTGAAAGATTAGTCACGGGCGCTGAAAGAGACTTCACGGGCGCTGAAAGATTAGTCACGGGCACTGAAATATTAGTCACGGGCACTAAAACAGACTTCAAGGGCGCTGAAAGATTAGTCACGGGCGCTAAACTGGAAGTGTTCTTCCGAAAACGTGTCGTCTGCGCTATTCCGCTGTTTTTCCTGTAACCTGTCAAAAAAAAACTGCAAACAAAACATTAAAAAGGGGCAAGTGCCCCACGGTGGGCGCCAAAAATGTGTATAATGTTTAATTGAAATGTAAAACAAAACATAAAACACTAAATGAAACCTTAAACTAAAGAAATTAAACTAAATTAAAAGCAAACAAAATCTTCTTCAGTGCCGTCCCATTTTTCTCTATCCACAGAGATTCTTTTGAAGCTTTTGGCTCTCAGATTGTGTAAGCTTCTCCAAATGGCTGCTGCAGAACGAGTATGCAAAGGAAAACTATTCTAGATGATGATGAAAGTGAAATTATTGATACGGATATGGACAGGGGCTGTGAGTGAGATGTATCATGATTCTACTGCTATTGCTATGATTCTATGCTATGAGAATGCTCTATGAATGCTAATGCTATGCAATTTTGCCTATAATTTACTTGCTTCTAAATTCTATATCTTTTGGAGCTCCCGACAGCTGTATTTATAGATTTTTGCAGGCTTCATCCTTGCTGGCAAGAATCTATGGCTATGAATTGTCTGGTGTTTGAATGGTGAGAGATTGAGAGGTTGAGAAGAAAATGGGGGAGGTTGAGAGGTTGGAGAGAAGAATGGAAGCTTGTCTTCAACCCACGGGAACAAGCCTGCACAGGAACAGAGAAATTTAATTTCTGTTTTGGCAGCTTTGTTTCCTGAGTTGAAGATAACCAAATTAAATAAATAAAATTTATTTAATTTAATTTATTGCTTTTTGATATTTGATTTTTGATTTTTGAAAACTATAGAAGAATTAATTAAATATTTTGTAATATTTAATCATGATGTGGCTTTAGAAGATTTTTGAAACATTTAGAAGAATTTAATTAAATATTTTTGGAAATATTTAATTATGAATAGATTTTTTAATGAATTGGAGGAATTTTGAAATGATTTAAAAATGAATATTGGATTTAGAGGAAATAATCAAATATTTTGGAATATTTAATTATAAATGATATTTAGAAGAATTATAATATTTTAATCTTTATTTGAATAAAATATTCAAACTAAGATTATATGATAATTAATATAAATAAATTGTAACATTTATTTAATTAATTAAGAAATGAATATGAAAAGGTGATTAAATATCTAATCGAAATGAAATCATGAACAATATAAATAAATTATTTAAATTTATTTATACGTAGATAGAATCAAAAGATTTTAATTAAATATTAAAAATATTTAATTAATTACCAGACAATGTGATATGACCATTTTTCAGTGTATACAAGTTTATATTAAAAAAAGAACAAGAATTTCAATAAGAAGGTAAACAATTATTTGTATATAAACCTATATATACATATATATTATTTTATTTTATTTTAACAATAGAATATGCAGCACATACAAAGAGTACACAGGTCTGGAATTAAAAATAAGACACATTATATAGATCTAAACATATATTTATTAATTTATTCTATATAAACATATATTTAAATCTATAAATATATACATATATATTTAAACAAAATTTATGACAAAGAAATAAGAACCTTCAGATCTTCATACGAGATAGAAAATAGAACAGACAATCAATTCAATCAGTAATACGCATAATTTTATTCCAGCATTAAGTTTCACAATTATATGGAAAAATTATTGAAGATTCTACTATAGTCTTGCTACCACGTAATCCAAGGGTTTTAATCTGAGCAAGTTTTTGAATCACAAAACTTCATTCAATCAAATTTCGAAAACCTAGCAACCAGATTTGTTACAGAACAATGAAATATTAATAACTTAAAAGGAGAATACCTAGAGTCCTTTGTCTGAAGAAGAATCCCTTCTATAACCTCCTCTCGAATTCCTCCTGTAGTTCCTTCTCCATCACCTCCTGTAGCTCTCTTTTCGAATCTATCTATCTTCAAACCAATTATTTTCCCAAAGTTTTTAACAAAAATTCTTTTCTTTTTTTTTTTTTTTCTTTTCCAGATCCAAAACAACAAAGCAAAACTTTCACTGTGTGAATCATCCTCTCATAAAAAAAATAATAAATCAAAAATAAAGAGCAATAAAGCCCTTCTGCTTTCTTTTCTCAAAAAGCCTCCCTCCTATTGGTCCTTTTTCCAGCTTTTAAAAGCACACTTATCTAAAATTTTAATTAAAATAATTTATTTAATCAAGATATTATCTATACATGATTTGCTAATTTAATATTAATAAAAAGATATTATTTAATTATCTTCAACAATATTTATTTAATTTAATTATTATCAACAATATTAATTTAGAATAATTATTTACTCTTTTAATAAATTAAATCACTTTTTAATTTATAATATATTTAAATTTAACATTCTACTAACTCACAATTAAATCAAAACAACTAGACAACTTAATCAATTATCATATAAAATAAGGTTAATTAAATAAACATGAACCATAACTAAAATGTATACTTCAACAATCAAACTACACAATCAACGAGAATGAAAACTTCAGTCATAACACAATCGACTCACAACAGACGACGGACTTGGGACGGGGACACTTCCAAACCTACTCCCTTTTTCAACATTTTTACCCGTTGGGTTAATTTATTGCTCGCCCTGTCCTGCCGAAGCAGGTGGAATCGAGACTTAATCCTGCAAACCTGCATCCAAATAAACGTCAAGTAGCACATGTATATATATAATCAAACATTCTATCATGAGAAGGAATTGCAGTGTAGCAGGGCACTCGTGAACGAGTGATGCTACACTGTCCTCTCACCTAATCTATTCTAACAATTACAATATCAATGACAAACTAACATTTCTAACCAAATTGCTCATAAGATAACATGATACTTAACTACTGCATCATAACTAATTATTTAACCATTGCATTATAAAATAATACTGAATTCAAATAACATGATCACCATAGGATTATCACATCGACATATAAAACATTAGAGAGAAAGCATTACATAATAAAATAATCCAAACCCTACATACAGAGTATCATAAATCATAATAATAATAATATCAATTGTAGCAATCAACTAAACTACGCATCCACACACACCAAATCGATGAATCAATCACCATCACAATTCAGTATCACACTAACATATAAAAGCAAACAATAGTAGAAAATAGTATCAAACATGGGGTATTACATGTATCATCACATCATAAATAAATCTGCCATCAAGTAGCTTAACAAATACATCAAAACAAAGTATCAAGGTCTATCAAAGTAAAAACATACTGTCAGAAAACATAAGCAAAACTTTCAAAAAAACTTTCAACATAAGTAGATTTATCATTAAGCATTCAACAATTTCATGGAAAATAAAAAAATTGCAACAAAACTATTTCCATTCACTTATATTTTTTGGAACATTTTTAAAAATATAAAACCTCTATTCTAAAACAAAGTATAAAAGTACTGAAAAATAAAAGTTTCTCTCGGTTATTCTCCATGGATGCCCCGAAGAATTAATTGAAACAAAGCAAACCACTTTATATTTCACCAGATTGCTTCACAACTACATATAAAATGGTGCAAGCTTTTAAAGAGAGGGGGTTTCGTTTATGGACACTGAGTAGGTTCTGTATGCACCCTTAAATGGTGCAACATACAATCTTGTTCGACCGAACTTACAAAACCAGCTACAAAAGATACTTAGATAGATAGCTATCCATAAAGCTCTGATATCAATTAATGTCTACGTGCATACAAAGTTTTACGCCAGAATGGTTCAGAAAATAGGAAAAAAGAACAAAACTTAAAATAATTTTTTGCTCCTCTGACATCCACAAATTTTGAACTTCAATGAAAATTAAGCATCTTCTAGCCTTTTATAGAACACAAGACTCAAACAGATAAGACAAATACATGAGAGGAAATATAAGGGACCAATCTCATCAAGGCACGTGGAAAATTGTGACCAATAGGAGAATTGCAATTGAAGTCAATGGAAGTCAACTCCAATTACTCATTGAAGGTCTTCGGGTTCTAATTTTTATTACCGCCAAGAAAATAACTTGAATTAGGATTGTACATAGGAACTTTCCATATATTCAAAATGATCGGATCATTATCTTGTTCCCACACCTTTCGATATGCATCAGGCTTTCTATTCTTGGGATGAGCTTCCTCGTAAGTGGGTGCTATCTATCACTAAGTAAGTGGAATACCAGGATTCTGAGAATTCCTATCAAATGCACAACCCTCTCATCATTTTTCCAGAACATCTGACCTGATCTGAATGTAACTCTCTGTGATTCAAATTTTCCTAATCGTCCATACCCAAGCTTTGCATCACAATCAATATCTCCTGCAATCACAAAATTCCAAATATTAAATCCCTTTTGTAAACAAATATGACACAACATCTCATGTAAATAAAACCATTATTCAAATGTTAGTACAAAATTCCATAAAAACTCACTTTAAAAAAAAAAGGCATATCATAAACCCTTGTATATATACCAGATCACTAGGATCATTATACAAATTAAAAAAATTAGCATTTCTTTTCATATTACAATTTGGTATCCGATACCTAGTATTTAGCTTTACCCACTTACTTTCCAGGACCTCGGTTTATATCAGAACTCCATCTTACTAGACTCCCTCTACCAGAATCCATCATACAGGACCAGAGTCATTCACTTGAACTTCACATTACCTTTCACCTTTTATGTGTTTCTGATACCCAGTACCCGATGCACAAAACACTTACCATACAAAGTACTTTATTTTATTAAAGATATCTTTTCTTCTTTTCCACTTCCAATGATCTTCCAATTTGTTAGCTCTCATCATAGAAGTTATATTTTTCACCTGGGTCCCCAAGTTTTTTCAGTCTTGGGGTGTGTTGTGAGACCACACAACACTACCTTTTTTGTTAGTGAGGCTGAAGGAGCTTCAGGTGGTATTGCTACTCTCTAGAATCCTTCTAAATTGAAAGGTTCTTTGCGTTATGTGAGTAAGAACAGTCTTGAGATTACTTTGGAAGATGTTGTTTGTCAAGAGAAATGGAATCTTGTTAATATATATGCCCCCAATTCTAGCAGAGATAGAGTGTTGTTGTGGGAACAACTAAGTGAAGCTATTTCTGATAGGAGTGATGAACATTGGATGCTTGGAGGAGACTTTAATTCTCCTCTCTTACCCTCAGAAAAGTCAAGAGGTTTGGATGATTTCTCTTATAGTATGATGGAGTTGATTGAGTTCTTTAAGTTGGATGGTCTAATTGATATCCCCCTCCAAGGAACTAAGTATACCTGGTCTAATAGGAGGATTGGAAACCATCTTATCCAAGTCAAATTGGATATATTTTTTATCTCTACTAACTGGGATATTTCCCAATTCCTTTCTCATTCTGCTCTCCCAAGGTCTTGATTTGAACATAATGCTTTGGTGTTGAAAAAGAATATGGACTGGATAATAGAGGCCCCTTCCCTTTCCGTTTTCAAGCTATATGGGGCCTCCACTCGGATTTTGCTGCTTTAGTTTAGTCTTGGTGGGAGGAGCCCATAATAGGTACCCCTATGTACTATTTGGCAGAAAAGCTTCGCAGAATTAAGAAAAAAGTGAAAGGGTGGAATAAGCTGACCTTTGGCAACATCTTTGAGATAAAGAATACTCTAGGAAAAAGTTTAAAATAGGTTCAGGATATTATGGATACTGGCATGGTGGATGAAGAGATTTGTGCAAAGGAAAGAGATCTTAGATCCCAATGGTTTAAGATAAATAAAAAGGAGGAAATCTTCTGGAAACAAAAGTCAAGGGTCCAATGGTTGACGAAAGGGGATAGGAATACAAAATTCTTCCTCCAATCAACCCTTAAACACAGAAGTAGAAACAAAATTAGATCGTTGGTGAAAGAAGATGGTTCTATTGTGACCAATGAAAAAGAGATTGCCAAGGAAGTTGTTGACTTCTTCTTGTCTTTTCTTATGAACCCTATCAATGCTCATTAGGTAAATGTTGACCTTCTTGAAGTTATCCCTAATGTTATTTCAGATTTAGACTTAAAAATGATGTCTAATGTTGTTTCTATGGAAGAAGTTAGAAAGGTTGTTTTCTCCTTTGGTGCCTTCAAAGCCCCTAGCCCAGATGGTTTCCCTCCTGCTTTCTTTCAAAATTACTAGGATATTGTCAAAGATGATCTCTTTAATGCTGCTAGGGATTTTTTTAGATCAGGAAGGTTGTTGAACAATTTGAATGCTACCTTTATAGCTCTTATTCCCAAAATTGTTGATGCCTCAACTATGAAGGATTATATACCTATTAGCCTTTGCAACATGATCTATAAAATTGTCTCCAAAATTCTGGTGTATAGACTCAAACTAGTGCTTAGCAAAATGATAGCCCCTAATCAAAAAGGGTTTGTTCAAGGTAGAAACATTGTTGATGCTGTTATTTCTACCCATGAAATAATCCACTCTATGGATCACTCAAAAAATCCTGGGATGGCCTTTAAAATAGATATATCCAAGGCCTATGATAGGGTTTCCTGGCCTTTCCTATCTGTTGTTCTTAAAAAGTTTGGGATTGAGGGTAGATTTCTTAAGTTGATTACTGCTTGTGTTACTACCCCCATGTATTTTGTTTTGGTCAATGGTGTCCCCCAAGGTTTCTTTTCATGTGGTCACAGGCTTAGACAAGGTGACCCTCTTTCTCCCTATTTGTTTATCATCTTTGCTAAAGTTCTAGGCAGGAATATTCAAAAACTAGTGGACTCACAAGCTCTCAAAGGTGTGAAAGATGCCTCCTCTCTCAGGCTTGATTCCCATCAATAGTTTGTTGATGATACTCTAATGTTTGGGGTTGCTTCAATTGGGGAAGCAGGCTTATGGAAACAGGTTCTCAATGATTATGTTGTTGCTTCTGGTCAATGTATAAATTATGAAAAAATCAAAGTTTACCTCTTCAACACTAATAAGTAGATAAAGGATAGAGTGAAAAAAAATTTGGGATGTTGGGAAGCTGAATTACTAGATGCCTACCTGGGCCTCCCTTTGTTTTCTAAGAAATTGGAGAATATCTACTGGAACCAATTGTTAGAGAGAATCCATAATAAACTGGCATGATGGAAGGGGAAGCTTCTAAGTTCGACTGGTAAAATTAAACTTCTTAAAGCCTCTCTTTAGAATATTCTAGTTTATTAGCTTTCCCTCTTTAAAATCCCTACTCATATTGGGGAGAATATTGAACAAATTCGGTGAAAATTTATGTGGTTTGGAATGGAGGAAAAAAATAGACTATGTCTGGTCAGCTGGGATAAAGTGTGTTTGCCTAAAAGATGTGGGGGTTTCAGGATGAGAAGAATTGCAATGCTTAATAAATCTTTGACAACTAAGATTGGCTGGAATCTCTTAGAAGGCTCTAAAGATTAGGTCAAAAAATTTCAAGCTAAGTACCTAAGGAACAGGAATACTGGTTGCTTTCTCTCACAATCGGATTTTCCTCTTGGTTTAGCTTTATAGAACCATCTTGTGAGGTTAAGGAATATGATAAAAATGGGGGCAAGGAAGAGAATAGGGAATGGGAATTTTATTAATTTTTGGAAAGACCCTTGGATAGAGGTTCCCACTCTATTTGTCCATGATGATTTGAATCCTCTCAAGCAGAGCTTAAACATGATCTGTAGTAAAAAGGTGTGTGATTATATAAATTGGGATACAGGGGAACCAAAATAGAAGGAGTTTGATACCTTATTAAGGAGAAGCAATCTGAGAGGTCAAAGACAGGTGAATTGGGATCCTATCTTGACAAACTTCCATAATTTGATAGGGGAGGCTAAGTGGTTTGATAGAAGTAGGGAGGATGAGTGGCTCTAGAAAAACAACTCTTCTAGTTGTTTCTCGGTCCTATGAAGATCTTGTGAGGGCTCAGGGTACAATTCCTGACCACTTTTGGGACAAGGTGTGGCTAAAGAATTTGGTTCCTAAAACAAATAGTTTTTGGTGGACTGCTGCCAATGGAAAAATTCTCACCATTGACAACCTGGTAAAGAGAGGCTTCCAGCTAGTTAATAGGTGTTCCCTTTGCAAGTAGGAAGAGGATTCCATAATCCACATTTTCTTTCAATTCCAGTATGCGAGGGAAGTTTGGTCTTTCTTTCTGCAGTTGTTGTCTTTAGATTGGGTGTTTCCCAATTCTATGAAGTTTTTTATTGAGGGTTGGTCAAATTTCCCTTTTTCTCATAATGTAATTGTGGATATGTGGAATCAAGTGCCTCCTTTTTTTACTTGGGGTCTATGCAAGGAAATGAATAATAGAATTTTTAGATATGAGGAGAGAAGCAGTTGGGAGGTTAGTCATATAATTAAATTACAAATCAAGGAAAATATTGAGGCAGGAAGATACAACTTCTCTAACACCTGGCCAAATTACAAAGAAATGAGGCTTAAACAAAATTGGGGAATAAAGTGGGACTTAGCCAATCTTAATTGGACTAAGATGCTTAACAGAATGGGTACTATATGGAGTCCTTCGGCGAAATATTGGGTAAAATGTAACTTTGATGGGTGCTCAAAAGGCAACCCGAGACAAGTTGGGGCTGGAAGTCTGGTAATAAATCATATAGGCGAATGTATTATGGGCTTTGGGGTTAATTTGGGTTTCAGCTATAACAATAATTCAGAAGCAATGGCTGCCCTTGGAGTTTTCAATTTCTTGAAGGAACTGGGGTATAAAAATGTTATCATTGAAGGAGACTCTAAGCTAATTGTTGACATTGTAAATGAAGATGTTGCTCCTCCATGGGAAATAAGAAATATTATAGACATATGCAAAGTCATTAAAGAGTTTTTTAATTCTTGTTGGGTTCAACATGTGTACAAGGAAGGGAACAAGGCTACCGATTGTGCGGCCAACGTGGTACTAAGCTACAGGGGATGGACACGTTGGACCAATAGAAACATGCCGTCAAGTTTAAGGGATGTCATTCTCAATGAAAAAATCAAAAATGTATATCACATGAAAAATTAATAAGGTGGTGGCTTGCAGGACTAAGAAGTACCAAGTGGTGGTGTTGAGATTTCTGTGTAATGATGGCTTATGGAGTATGGGATGGTATAGGAGGATCTTGGAAGGAGATAAACTTATCAAATTTCCTCTAAAGTTGATGTTCAATAATCACATGATTTTATTGGATTGCTTAAAGGTTGTCATGTCTATGCATGTCGATAAGGCCTCTGTCAGAAATCCTCATATTTCTATAATGGGGAAAGGTATGAATTTAAATAAGATTGTTAATGATAGCAAGTTTAATGATGATTTTTTAGTTTCGGGAAATGTGAAGTTGGCTTTCATAATAAGAAACTTTTTGAATTTCCATTCTTCATTGTCTCTATGTATTGCTTGGGTTGTGAGTGCTAGTTTCAATCAGGGAAGAAAGAAGTTTGTGGGGGAGACTATGAATAAAATACCTATTCAACATAAGAATCTACAGAGGAGTAATTTGGGTAGACCTAGGAAAAGAACAGAGTCGCCAAACTGTCAAGCTCTAAAATAGAATGTTGACCTCTGGAGGATGTTTGAGAATGTATGGTCTCATTCTTCTAATCTCTCAAAGGATATAATGAGAGCTTAATGGAAAAATTCACTAACTCCTGGAGGAAAGATTGTGTCACTATTGGCACCGTGAAGTTTGAGGTCACCACTCGCCTCATTGTCAAAGCTATGGGTTTGCAGAATTCTAGGTTAAAAGTGGCTATAAAAAGCAGAGTGGACTACCAAAGGTTTGTTGGTAATTTCCTTCATGAAGGAAAAAATCTCAAGCCCATAATAGGTACCCACTGTGGGGCACGAGGCAACGTATATAGTTTTCGAGAAAGCCTTGTACCTCTACAGCTGAAGCAAAAAGACAGGATTTAGTTTAGTTTATTTCCTTTGCAAGTACTTTTGTCAAGCACAACGAGGGAGCTTCCCCTCCTAATTTGAAGAGCCCTCATTGCGTAGTGTGCATAGCTATCTATACCAACTCTTACTCCAGAGGTGCTAGTTGTTACGCCAACAGTTTTTTGGCGCCCATCGTGGGGCACGAGGCAAGAAAACTTCAAGAAAAGCTAAACGCTTTTATTTCATGGGATAGACACTCTGGCATCTGATTGCATGATCCACACAGAAGCAATGGATGATAACAACAATAATGCTAACATGCAACGTCCACCCCCATTACCTTGGGGTAATAACATTGGACCTTTGGCTTTTGAGGTAAATCATGAGTTACCTAAAGGGTCAAGGAAGCGTTTTCCTCGGTTTCATGGCAATGGAACTCAACACCCGGAGGACCATTTTTCTGCATTTACAACGGCTTGTGACATCTTGCACGTAGAACATGAAGACATCGCGGTGCGTCTCTTTGTTGAGACTCTTGCGGGAAATTTTATCGACTAGTTCAATCACCTGGTGCCAAGCAGTATCACAAGTTGGGCAACTATGAGCGAAAATTTTTTAGCAAGATTCAAGCCCATTGAAGACAGTCATATGTTGTTCGCCCAGCTCACAAATTCAAAGATGGAGCACAAAGAGCACATGATGGATTTTGTGGAAATATTTAATCGTCTTGTTGTGAGATTTTCTTCTACATTCGATCCATCACCAGAGATTATGATTAGTTGTTTCATAAATTCTCTTCCATCAGAGATAGCCTTTTTTCTAAAGACGGCCAAAGCAACAGAGTTGAAGAGTGCACAAGAACACGCCATCGAGTTGGAAGATAATATGATCACTTTCAGCTTGATGAAAGAAAATTTCATTAGATCTCTAGTTCAACAACCGTACCATCCAAAGAGCGACAATCTTCAGCCACGGTTGCCAACATCTCCACCAAGATCAATGATTGAGGCTACACACAGTGCAGTATTTTGTCCTTTCCATGACAATGATGCACATTTTGGATCCACATGTCCAGAACCTGAGAATGATCCAAATCATGGGTTACACTGTAGCTGCTCCCAGTTCTAGTTTTGTACCAACACCAAGTTCGAAGGTTGTTTTACCACAGACGGACAACTTTGATGGTGACTCCGCAGTGGGATACTTTGATGAAGAACCTGTAAATCAAGAAGAAAAAGAAGAATATCGTCAGTACACTACTCCTGTGTTTACACATGCTCAGCATTTCAAAGCACAGAAAGAAGAAGAAGAAAGGCAGAAATCAAACGAAGAGGGTGAAGAAGTGCCTCTCACTTCTAAACCCAAACCTTCACATGCGATTACTATGCCAGTTGCTCAAGAGACGTCTTCAGCAAATTTTGACATCGTAGCTTCCATGATGAAGACCAAGGTACAAATATCGCAACTGGAATATCTTCAGGATCATCCAGAAGAATTAGATCAGATTCTCAAGGTTGCAAAGGAGTAGGTTGTGCTCAAGTCATCTGTTCCAGCAAGAGAAAAGTCTGAAGCGGGTCCTGGTAATTGTGTAACTCTATCAGAAATAAAAGTTGAAGACTAGAACATTGTTTGTTCTGAAAAGAGACCGACAGAGAAGACAAAGTCATGGACAATACAGTTTGATGGAGATTGTTCAACAAAAATTTTAGAAACAGGGGAATTGATCATATCCCCTAAAGGACAATTGCACCCATCTATGCAATTGGAATTTACTGGAGCTGAAAAAGAGGTGCTTTTGCAAGGCCTCAAAGATGCCAAAGACATGGGAATCAAACTCCTATGTGTTAAAGGTGATTTAGAGTTGATCGATGAGCTGGTAAAAGGATGGTTCCAAGTTAGAAAAGATCACCTATGGCATTACAGAAATCGAGTTTGGAACTCGATCGACTGGTTTGAAGAATTCAACATTTCAAGGATGGACTATAACAGAATTAATACCTTCGAGGTATTAGATTTCCCATTTGCATCATATTATTACTTTTGTCAGCGTACCTTTGCATGGATATATGAATACCTTAGAATCTTCATTCCAGAGGGATTGCCTCCTGCAATTCCCATCAGAAGAGAAGTGAAGCCTTTCAGGCAGAAACGATATTGGTTGGAGGCTCTCCTTGCTACCATGCAGCAGACAATATCCAAAGCACTTCATCTCTTCAGGGGTGGAGTTAGTTTTCTTTAAGTAAATACTTTTTTATTCTTTATCGTTATGTCGTATTGTATTTCCCCGTTTTGTGTTGTTTTGTTGTGTTTTAGGTGATTTAGGTAGTCTTGTTTTAGGTGATTTTTCTAGGTTAGGTTTTTAGGAAACTCCAATGTTTTTTAGGTGAATAGGGAAAAGTCCTGACTCTAATGCCCAATTATACATCACTGGTCTACTTAACACTGAGATTCTTAGGTTCTCCTATGTCGTAGGTATTCGACATGGTCACCAGATGGAGCCTAATGTTGTACAATTAGGATGAAGCTTTGAGATTCACCGTTAGACTTCACCGATTCCAAAAAGTCATCATCTGAGCTCATAGGCGTCCATTTGCTCAAGATATTACACTTTTTATTAACTTCCTATTTTATAGCTGGTGACAAAGTTACGACTGACCAACTTCGACACTGATTTCTGAGTGACCGGGAGATGCTAAGACTAAGTTGGAGAATTCAATGGAAAGCCCACTGAACAAGGAAGAAATGTTTGCTGGGAGACACAACTGCAAAATCCATCGTTTAACACCCTAAAAATTTAGGCGCCCCTGCTTAAATTCATTTACGGGTTCCAGTCTTATTTTCCAAAACTACCTTCTGACACTTCAAACGGCTACTGACAGTGAACAGTGAACCCCGCTGACAGGAAACGAAGCTCACTGCATGATCGGAGACATTCTGCATCCAACGGATATATGTATGACATCTGAAAGCTGTGTTAAGAGCCTCAAAAGTAAAAGCGCCCCTGGCTCTCAGTTACACTAACACCATTTTAACAAAAGTTGAACTTTCAACCAGATGCCCTATTTTGACCTCTGAGTTAGTGGCAGTTCAACTGAAGGGCGACCAATTGGAAGGCTTCTATTTCAGTCAGGGTTTTAAATTCTTGCAGTTCACCAGTTGATGCGAATTTCTTCTTATGGCGCCTTCTTCATTTTTGTATCATAAGGCTAAAGAGAAATTCGTTTTTCTTAAGAGAAATTCATATCTTCAAAGGAAATCAAATTTTATCAATTTTCAAAGGCGTTTCTTGAAGAAGAGTTCATATTTGAAGAACAAAAGGCGTATTAACTTCAAGACAAATTCGTAATTTTCAAACAAAAGAAATTCATATTTCTTCAAAGAAAATTCGTGATTTTAAAGCAAAGGCAAATTCTGGCAAAGCAAAGGTGAAATCTTCATCTATTTCCAAGGGTGTTTTCATCAAATACATCTTTTTGCAGGTTAAAAGTTCACTTTTTCAGCAATTTGAAGAATTCAAGGGCAATTTTCATTGAAGAAGAGCATACAAAAAACGTCTTTTTCCTCCTTGATTCTCAAATTTCTCTCAGATTTCAATTCGCATGTTCCTGAAATTCGCAAAATTCGACAAGTCTCAGCATCTAGATCATTTCTATATAGCTTCCACGAATTAAAATCGTGCGTTTGATTTTTCAAGAATTTTTAACTCCAGAGCATTCATTCTTGAGTTTCTAATTTTCTCAACTGAAAACTCTTTGCATGGTTGAGGAGAAGTCACCCTCGCAACCGACATTCTCCTGGTTGTCTTAGAATCTTTTTTCGACAAAACCCATATCTCATATTTTTCCATGAAAATTTCCCTCGATAGGCTATTTTAGCCCTTATGGTATTTTAGTTTTCTAGAGAAGTTTGAATATAGCCGTGTTCACAGTCAACAGGCTAGTTTTTCAAAGTATAGTACACAGACTAAATTCAAGACCAAAACGGTCTTAATTCATGACTTCATCAAAAAAGCTGAGACCGATTTGTATCAAGCTGTAGAAGAGATGTTGGTTATCACTTCAGTTACGGCTTCAGTTATGCTCTGAAATGCTGGCTCGAACAGTAAAGATTGCCAAGATTAATGTTGCCGGCTACAAAGGATTGTGACGACTTTGCATGCTGATGCGCTAACAATCCCGCTGGAGGGATTGGTTGTTTGAGATCACCACGTAAAGAACTTCAGCTCCCACCCCTAAGATAGACTTTATACAAATGGAGCCAAACTCGTAAGCTTCAAGTTAAATCGAAGTGCTCTTCACATGCATATCTATTCCGGAGATTAGCTTTACGTCAATTTTGGAGTTCTTCATTTAGGGTTTTACGCTAATCGATGGTAGCCTCCGCTAACTCGCCACAAGTGATCGCATGCTTGCACACAGCTTGTCCATTTTAGGTTATTGTCGCTAACTAATGGTAGTTTTCCGCTAACCTGTATAGTTTACTTTATTAGGGCTTGGCAACAAATCTTGCATGCATTGCAAGACTGTAGATGACTCAAGGTGATTTTAGGGTTCCCTACACCTTGATGTATATAAATAAGAGCTTTTGCTCATTTGTAAATAACTTTTGCTTGAGAGAGAAATATATGCTGCACCTACCTTGCCCTCAATATTGCTCTTTTGGTATTTGTTCATGTGTCTTCGCTATTACGATTAATTGTTATGCCACATAGGGTTTCATGCAATTGTAATGGTGGATTCTTTCCATAGCTTAGATAAATCTGTTTTGTGCATCTTTACCATTATGATCAATTGTTATGCCACATAGGGTTTCAAGCGATTGTAATGATAAATCTGTTTTGTGTACCTTTACCGTTGTGATCAATTGTTTTGCCACATAGGGTTTCACAAGTATTGTCATGGTAAATTCCGCTAGTTTAGATAACCGTTGCGTCTAATAAACTTGTTCAGATTGAGATGATAGTTGTGCCACCTTTCCTTCAAGTAGAGAATTTTCACTTGGTTATCGTGTGTTGTTGTGAACAATAAACTTATTCGGATTGAGCTAATAGATGTGCCACCTTGCCTTCAAGTTGAGAATTCGTACTTAGTTTATTGTGTGATGTTGTTACTAATAAACTTGTTTAGATTGAGTTGATAGATGTTGCACCTTGCCTTCAAGTAGAGAATCTGTACTCTGCTTATCATCCGATAGTCAAACCTTTGCTCCGCTTCCTCATGCTCTATTTCTTGAGGGGGACTGGATAGAATTTAAGTAGATAGTTGTAGTTAATGATCTGCTAAACCAAAAAATCCTTAGCTGCAACGTTCTTGGTTTTCTTAACCTTGTGCCTCTTCCAACTAAGAACAAAAAGATAGGACTTAGATTACTTTTATTTTCCACGCATTCTAGCACTACGAGGGAGCTCCCTCCTAATTTGAAGAGCACTCATTACGCAGTATGCATAGCTGTCTGTACAAACCTACACTCTAGAGGTGTTAGTTTTTACGCCAACAATTTTATTTTTTTTTATTGATTTGGTCTTGAATTCAATCTATGTGAACTGCACTCTGAAAAATTCGCCTGTTGACTGTGAACTTGACTATGTTCTGACAAGCTTTCTAGAAAACTAAAAATACCCTGCTGAGGCTAAAAATAGCCTTTTGAAGAATTATTTTCAGCAAAAAATATGAGATATGGGTTTTGTCTAGAAAAAGATTCTAAGACAACCCAGAACGTCAGAAATGCAAAAATCTAACTTCTACTTGACCATGCAAAGACTTTTCAGTTGAGAAAATTAGAAAAAATTGGAGGAAAGACTATGTCACTATTGGCGCCGTGAAGTTTGAGGTCACCACTCACCTCATTGTCGAAGCTATGGGTTTGCAGAATTCTGGGTTAAAAGTGGCTATAAAAAGCATAGTGGACTACCAAAGGTTTGTTGATAATTTCCTTCATGAAGGAAAAAATCTCAAGCGCTTCCAGAATGGGTATGCCAGACTTGAACTTCCTCCTCCCTTTTCTCTTGTGAGTCTATTTGTGATGCATTATTTTACACTTGAGGGTAGGTACATGTCTATTCACGCATATCACTTCCCTCTATTGAACCACATTTGGCATGGGGAGCATATCAATCTGTCTTTCTATCTGTTGTCTTCCCTGCAGCTCAATATTGAAAAAGGAGCTAGCCCTCCTCTCCATTAGGGTCTTATGCTCACTTTGTATAAATTTTCCCTAGTCCAAAATCCTCACGAAAATCCCTTAATTGCTATGAATATGAACCTCGACTAGGCTAATGAGGAAAATGTGTAACAGTCGGAGGAGGAAAACCCCATTGTTGATGACCTCCCGGTTGAAGAACCTATTCTCTGCCACCATCCTGTTTTTGACGCTAGGCATGTGCTTATCCCTACTAAAAGTAACTCCCCTGTGGCTAATGTGTCTAATCCTTCTACCCCTCTGTTACAAAAGAGTGAGGATTTGAGAAGTTTTGAATTACAGCTTATTAAAGTAATGCCTAAAAAGAGGAAACACTCCCCCTGTTGTTGGAACCCCTGAAAGCAAAGAAACCTAGACATGACATTAATCCTAGAGATGTAATTCATATCTTTGAGGAAGGGAATCAAATGGAGGAGGAGAAAGAAATTCTACAATGGAAAGAGAGTGGTAGCAGTGGAGGAAGAAGGTCAACTCATTTGGCGAAGGTGGCCTTGAAAGAGAAAAAAGGAAAACAAAAAGTGTCTACAAATGAGGAGGAACTGGGGTATGAATATTTTGAAGCGCAAGAAGAGGAAGAGTCTAAAGACTTCGACTTTGAGGACACTGCCTATGATATGGGGGAGGATAGTTCGAAGGAGGAAGTGGAGCCTTCTGAGAGAAAGATCAAGGTCAGGAAAGAGCAAGATGTGGATCTTTGTGGTATGGAGAGCAAAGCCGAGGATTTAGGTATTGAGTTTTTAAAAAGTAGACTAACTTTCTTGTAAGTTCAATTTGAAGATATGGAGAAGGTGTTAGTTACTCTCATGAGAGTAACTAATAGGTTGATGAGAAGAGAAATGCTTGGTGCGGCTTCTGGTGAAACCAAGCTAACCAAGAAATTGAAGAAACAAGGGGAAAATAGATACCGTGAAGCTGCTGGATGAAACTGAGGGCCCTGACTGGTGCGAATACATTTCTCTCATGGGAGAGTATGGGGACTTGCTTAAGAAAGAAAGCTAATGGCTTGTGTTAGTGCTCTGTTATTTTTTTATGGGTTTTTTGGCCTTTTTTAATATCTGGGACTTCTGTTATCTTCCTTTGGTTATGGTGGAATAGCACTTGGAATATTGTCAATCTTATTAATGGTCTCTGTAGTTTAAAGCATGTTGGTAAACACTTTATGTTTTTGATTGATAATGGTTGGAGCTTGGTTATTTTGTTAAATTTGGGCCTGCATGCCAAATTTGATGCTTTTTTTTTGGTTTTAAGGTGGTGTTGTTTC
>VDFB02331033.1:33851-59820 GCA_007258455.2 Sequoia sempervirens | reverse complement strand
TATGGCCCACATTAAATGCGAAGTACATCAACTGATGAGGTAGGTGAGATGCAAGAAATCAGTGAATCAACGAAGAGCAATGCAGGGCCTGCAAATCAGAATGACCCTCGAGTCTCGCCACTGATAAACGACCAAGGGACGACGACACAATGGGATATGGGACCTGCCATGTAGGTGGATGTCCAATGTTGGCTGTTGGAGGGATGATGAAGGGATAGTGGTGAGACATAGAGGGAAACCTGCAACTACAGATCCACGAGACTCAGAGGACACCAGGGCAACAGACTAAGGGTTCAGTCCGCATGGAATGGCCTGCAAAATCCAAAGACTTAGGGAATTTTGGGGGGATGAATTTGGTCAACTGAGGAATGATGACTTTGATGTTCCTGACCACTTTAAGCTTGAAATTAGGGGCACGCAAAATGAGGCAAAGGTAAAAGAAACCCAGTGAAAGCGAGAGGAAAGAGGGGGTCCTTGTTCTGAATGGGGCATGTGTGCCATATGCACAACATTTCTCAAGCATGCATCACATATATACAAGGTGACTAGCTCATACACATCATAAGTGCAATAGTGAATGGCTCACACACAGATCACATGTACAACTCTGACTAGCTCAAGCATACATTGCATGCATAGAATACATCACATGTTTGAATACATGAAGAACAACCAGTAATATGAAAATATATGCAACCTATTGCATGCATCATCCCATTGCCTAATTCACAATCATATGATCCAACTATGATAACAATCAAGCATCCCATACTATTTGATGTCGTCATTGACAAGGCACCAGTATAACAATGTGCACACACCTTAGGCCATTTACATAAGTAATTACAGAGTGACTAACATGTACACAACGAGTGAATGACACATCCACAAGAGTGACTAACACCTACCCTTTTAGAGCATCCTAGATAAAAATGAAAGTCGATGTATTACGTACTACACTGTGGGTCCCATCCTTTTCCTCGATCTTCTGCACCAATTATGATGATGGAAAGCATACCATACTACTTCCAATCATCACCATTAACATCACCATTAAAGTGTAAGTAGAATAACACATAACAAGTAACACACAAAAAATCCCCTAATACACCAATGCTTATCCACCCTATGCAAGTGGATTATGTGGCTAGTGGTGAGAGAGTAAATAATCAGATGAGCTTATAGTGCATAGGGTCACCTTCTTAATGACTATTCACCCAGGTGTTACCTAAATCTGATAATCTAAGATACCATTACCCACATTAGGTCATGCCAAAGCTATACTAGGAGGTTGGTCTAACTATTATCTACCTATTCTTCATTAGGAACTCTCTTCCTTGCAGTCTATTAGACGACTAAGAAAACAAGGTAGCCCATCACCTACATGTTGCTAGCCTTAAGGCATACATGCCACAGGAAAAAAACCACCTTGGATGGAGAGGAGTAGCCTATGTATTAGAGGTATACAACCTCTACCTATGCCCTCGTAAGGTCCTTACTCCATCCATTACTATAAAATTTAGCACCTATACCTAACTTAGCATTATAATTGGAAAAGAGATTCTTAATTAACAATAAGTAGATCATGATTGACTGATTTAGGAGCCTATACATAGTCATATAAGCCTGAGGTAAAATTTCACAACACATAAAAGAAATCACCTAGAACCAACATGAGACGATCTCAACTCAACATGTAAGCACTACCAAGCAGTCAAATTCATTCCCTTCATTTAGCTTACTATTCAGAAACACATTATGTATTAAATACAAGTTATTAGGTTTTCTTAACTCTTCCACAACCATCTAATACCCATTTCAACATCATCTAAAGCCTACTAAAGAGAGAAGGTCAAACCAATTAGGAACAACTCCAAAATATTGGAGTTATCCCCTTAGACCTCCCCCCTATGAACTTGAGGTCATAGGGGCATCCTTCATCCAAGGACTACCTACATACCCACTTCCAAACGGGATCAAAGTCAGACATAGTTCTCCTCACTAGGAACATACACACACATACCCTAGATAATAAAGGTTTTGTTAATGTTTTCCCTTAATTATACAACTCTTAACAGTAGTTAGAAAATCATAACTAAGTTCACTATTTACCAACTTGTACTCTATTACTTCCCTTCAAGGATATCGAGTCTTGACTCAAACTCCACTTGTTATTATTCATAAACCGACTTGAACATCCCAAGGTTTGTCTTATCAACATAAGGGTTAGGCTTATTACTCAACATGAAATCACCTTGGTTCACACAAACCTATAGGAAAGCACTCCCATTTGAAATTCACATTAGATTCAATATTGATATTTTTATACTCAAGGGGTCAATAGATATCTTGTCGTCATAAAAGTCTTTTACCCCAATACCCAAATACCATTCTAGAATTATATAGCATGTTTTAATATTGAATTTAGCAAGGAGGATAAAATGAAATTAAAGAAACTTATTACACCTATTATAGAATTTCCAAATGGTCTATGATTAAATGCATCTTGATATCTTCTCGATATATAACACTACATCTAATATTTCCAATATCACAAGTATCTAAGCCTCATAGGCCTTACAACATAGGTACATATCTTGACCTTAGCCATGATTCCCACACAACATACCATCCAGGCCAACACAACCATAGAACCCCTTCCTTAGTTCCCATGATAGTTCCCTTATTGGGGCTATTATGCTTAAGAGGTCAATACACATCATGTAGTCATAATATTGATATGATGCAAGAATGATGTAAAATCCTCTATAAGGCTCTCGATGGGGTCCCACTTTAGTATGATTCAATGATATTGAGTATCATAATAATATATGACATTTTTCCTAATAAAGCCACATAAATTCCTTTTGAACATCAAAGACATATGTCAATGTTTACAAACTTGCGTTAAACATGGCCAATGTTTGAGTCACACTCTAGATAATTGACAACACTAGGCTCATCGTATCTTCATTTAAAGATATGCACTCCATAATATTAGTAGTAATAATATTTTTAATGTTCTAGTTTCTTTTTCCTTATGGTGTAACCCATTAGTCTTATAATAGCTTGGTTCTTGGACTAGATAAGTTTTGCACTTGACATTTATAACTAAATGCTTCTTGTAATTAGTATATGCTAGACAACGTGGTAGGATATCAACCATATTATAACATTTCTTGATATAATTATCAAGTATAGGGAACTCATGTTTAAAACACATCCATTAATCTTCTATTGAGGCTTATTAAATAAAACTTTATATCATATACCAAATTGTCATAGTCTTTGAAATTATTGTATTCAAGATAAGTACACCATGTAAACTATAGTGCATTAGTCAACTATAAGAAGGCATACAATGGTAATGATAAGCTTGTTTAGAATATGATTACTGCTAAAACCATACTTAAGACATGTGAAAACATTATGTTTGTTAAGTCATTATATAAAGATATACCCTTTAATAAGAATAATAATAATATTTACCTTATGATTTCAATTATTAAATGATACAAATTAGTATTCACCTTTAACTCATTATTAGATCCTAATAGATATGATTTAATGAATCTCTAACCCCGACAACATTCAACAATTATGGACATGTTTTTGTTAAAGTATCATAATCTAAATAAGGCTAATCATTTTGAAATGGCCTTATTCTCAAACGAAACAAAGACGAGGTGCTGATGAACCGTTCAGCTATTATTCTTGATATTAACAAGGGTGCTTTCAGATTAAATAATAGCAGGAACCCTTCTGAGAACAAGTAAAGAATGAGAACAAAAGGGGTTGCCTATGCTAGCCGCTACATGGAGTGTTTAGCAAACCAATTTTGTCCATATCATGTCCCAACGTCCTCTTTCAACCGTCACATTTACCAGGACGATTGTAACTGTAGCATCTGACAAAATTTCCATCCTTGTGCTTTGATAGAGGTCTATCTCCTATTCCAAAAACTCTCGTTTTAGCATATGCAGAGAGGATATGGGCAACTGTTGTGGAATTTGGCTTTACACCTACCAATTATAATCGCTTCAAAGTTTCTATAGTATATCCTGCAATCTTTGCGTTCCCTGAGACCATGTTTCCTTAAGGGATTTCATCGATAACTTGGGCCTCTTCATGCTCCCACTTTAACTACACCCAAAATAGCATGTCCAACACTCCAATGCTTCCCAACGGCTACACCAAGCTTTGAATCGGCTCTCCTCTTCACTTCTCACGTTCCCTTCTATTCCCGCACAATTCCTCACCTCTCCTCTACTACTTGCAATCAATGATTTCTCCTCTCCATTTTTCACCCTCTTTTTCTTTGCCCGATACACCCTTTACCCCACGTTTTCTTACTAACACAGTCTGAATGCCCGTTTAGGGCAGTTGTGGGGAGGGGGTTTATACACTGCCTAGGCATTTTTCTTTATCCGAATAGCCTGTAGGAACACCATGCTACATTAATGGTGTGGCCCTTTTTCTCGCTGCACCCTTTCCTTTTTAATGCGATTGCAAGTCTTCACATTCTCTTCTTAATGTGGGTTGTCTCCTACTATTCTTTTCCTTTCAGCGTGTCCATGTTTCTCAATTATTTCATACAATTTGTATCAAAATACACAACAGAAGAAACAAAATCAGCAAAGAGTTAGAAAACAACAAGAAGTAATTTTGGTTGGGTTGGCGGTTGTTTTGTTGTTTGGCAAAAGCGGTTTCAATTTCATTCGTGGATCCCATAGTCTGACTAGTCTCATGGACATAATTAGAAACATTCATTCATTCATCCACCATGGAAGTGGATGACTGGATAACATGGAGATGTGACAATTGTTAAATCCATATGGTGGTTTGAGTGTGCAAACGTGTTTATTGGTTGTGGAAGCCTAACTGTGTATAATACTTTATCTTAGTATAAGATGATAACATGAGCCTTCAAACATTATTATGGATATCAATTTGTATAAGCCTCTAATTAAGATAATTACTTTATAGGTTCATTATGGGTGATGGTTTTATAATTAATCATGTTGGATTAAATAATTAGTATAAGCCTCTAATCAAGATAATTACTTTATAGGTTCATTATGGGTGATGGTTTTATAATTAATCATGTTGGATTAAATAATTAGTATTGTTAGGTTATGTAATAAGTCATGTTCAATTCTCTTGAAAAATTGTATAATTCACCCTAGTTTAGATTGTCTATTTTACCTCTCATCTCATTGTTTTTATCATGTAGACCAATGATTATTTCATTGTTGATATCATATTCTTGTAATATGAATATTGATTTTTTATTTAGTTATTATGTTGTGAATTATATAATTTATTGTTGAAATAGATCAAATTGTCATTTAAGATTAATTTTCCTTTATGATTTACTTGTTATTGTTATGTGTTAAGAAGTTACCTTGAATTCTTATGGATTAAATGACACCTTTTATTGTTGCAAGAGTCATTCATTTTTTTTTGCTCGGTAATAAGATTTTATATTATTCAAGAGTAAAATCAAAGTACATCATTATTTTCAACGGTGAATCATCACCCTGTTGGCATTTAAATTCGCACCTCTGGAATGCGTATTTGAACATACAACTATGCACAGATAAACTGCTCTTCAAATTAGGAGGGGAAGCTCCCTCTTAATTTGAAGAGCAGTTTATCTGTGCATAGCTGTTTGTTTCAAATACACATTCCAGAGGTGCGAATTTAAACGCCAACAGTTTTATGGCGCCCATCGTGGGGCACGAGGCATTAAACAACAAAGAAAGCTTAGGCTTTATGTCACGGGTATGACTATCTGGCGTCCTACTGCTCCAGTTCAACAACCTGATCTTACACCTCTAGATATCCAGCTGAGTTTCTAGATAATTGAAGGAGAGCAAGTAGACATTATCAGCAGCCTAAGGAGTTTCATCTTTGAGAAGAAGGAGACCCCTGCTCAGTGGAGAAACACTGCTGTTATTCTAGACAAAGAGGAAGAGAAAGCCAATATTATAGCCAGAAGACTTGTCTTGCCACCACTCGCGTGGGACTAGACAATCCTGGCTTACATAGTCTATACAAGAAGGAGAACAAGAACAAATCTGCTCTTTCGAGAAGAAGTTGATCCTTTCCTTCCATAGACACACCCTACACAAATTAGGAGGGGAAGCTCCCTCTTAATTTGAAGAGCAGTTTATCTGTGCATAGCTGTTTGTTTCAAATACACATTCCAGAGGTGCGAATTTAAACGCCAACAGTTTTATGGCGCCCATCGTGGGGCACGAGGCATTAAACAACAAAGAAAGCTTAGGCTTTATGTCACGGGTATGACTATCTGGCGTCCTACTGCTCCAGTTCAACAACCTGATCTTACACCTCTAGATATCCAGCTGAGTTTCTAGATAATTGAAGGAGAGCAAGTAGACATTATCAGCAGCCTAAGGAGTTTCATCTTTGAGAAGAAGGAGACCCCTGCTCAGTGGAGAAACACTGCTGTTATTCTAGACAAAGAGGAAGAGAAAGCCAATATTATAGCCAGAAGACTTGTCTTGCCACCACTCGCGTGGGACTAGACAATCCTGGCTTACATAGTCTATACAAGAAGGAGAACAAGAACAAATCTGCTCTTTCGAGAAGAAGTTGATCCTTTCCTTCCATAGACACACCCTACACAAATTGGAGAGTCATCCAACACAGTTCCTGAGTTCAACACCATACCTATGTTCGAAGAAGAAGAACCCAAAGCAATGGGTGACAACAACAACAACGATGATCACAACAACTGCAATTGCAATCGGAGAAGAGGTCCCCCATTTCCTTGGGGTGATCATATTGGAACTTTGGCCCTAGGAGCAAATCATGAATTTCCTAAAGGGTCAAGGAAGCACTTTCCACAGTTCCAAGGTGATGGGAGTCAACATCCCGACGATCATCTTTCAGCCTTTTCAATGGCTTGCACTGTTTTGCATGTAGCTTATGAAGATATTGTTGTACATCTCTTTGTTGAGACTCTCGTGGGAGCTGCTGTCGAATGGTTTAATCACCTAGAGCCTGGTTGCATAAACAACTGGAATACTATGACCAAGAAGTTTCTTGCAAGGTTCAAGCCAGCTGAAGATAGCCACCAGTTGTTCGTTCAGCTCTCAAATTCAAAGGAGGACAATGAACCAATGAGGGAGTTTGTGGCAAGGTTTAACCGCCTAGTCACTCATCTTTCATATACACTCAATCCATCGCCTGAGATCTTGTTGAGCAGTTTTATTAACGCGCCATCAGAGATAGCTTTTATCCTGAGATCGGCCCATGAGACAAAATTAGGAGACGCACAAGAAGGTGCCATAGAGATTGAAGACAACATGATCACTTCAGGAAAGATTACAGGAGATGCTATTAGGCCTTTGGCTCAGAGTTCTGTTGATCCGTTACTTCAAAGGGTTGCTAATAAAGTAACTATTCTCAAGAGGCAATTGCCACTTCAACCTACACCTCTTGCTCAAGTTGGACCACCCCCTGCTTTACCTACACCACAATCATATCAAGCACCTCAACAGCCTTATCAACCTCAGCAGCCGTATCAACCAAGGAGAAATAATTTTCAGCCTTACAACAATTACAGGCCAAGAGGGCCACCTCCACCAAGGCAAGCGGCTGACAATACACAAAATGTCATGTTTTGCTCTTTTCATGATTCCACTGAACATACCGTCGCCACTTGCCCCGAAAATGTCAGAATGAATGAGATAATGGGATATGCCGAAGCTACACCTGCACCAAGTTTCATACCAACTCCAAGTTTGAATGTTGTCTTACCTCAATCGGACAACTTCGATGGCGACTCCACAATGGGCTACTTTGAAAGTGAACTCGATTTTGAAGATCAAGAAGAAGATGTTCGTTAGTACTCTCTTGCAGTAAATCCTAAGTATCATACGACTCCTGTGTTCACCAGAGCTCAACATCTGAGGGCACACAAAGAAGAGGAAGAAGAGAGATTGAAAATACCAAAAGACAAAGAAAAAGGAAAAGAAGTAGCTTCTACTTCAAATGTTAAGTCTTCTCAAGAAGACGTGAAAGCAGTTGCTGGAGACTCATCTTCAGCAAAATTTGATATTATAGATTCTTTGATGAAGAACAAAGTGCAGATTTCTCAGTTAGTGTATCTCCAAGATCATCCAGAGCAAGTGGACCGACTTCTCAAGTTTGTGAAGAAAGGACTTGTCAAGCAGCCCACATTGCTCGAATCATCCGTTTCGGCGGAAGACAAGCCTAAGCCCTTCTATATTTCTCTGTAGATAGGGGGTTTCAAATTGAGCAATTGTATCATCGATTCTGGAGCTTCAGACAACATCATGCCTCTGCAAGTGATGAATGCTCTAGGACTTTCATGCACCAAGACAAGGGAAAAATGTTACTCAGTGGAGTCGAAGTTAGTGCCATTAGACAGACAATTAAAAGACGCTCAAGTGAGGTTGGCGGCCTGTCCTGAAAAGAAAATCATGATGACCATCCTAGTAGCTGACATTCCAGCAAGCTACGGGATGCTATTAAGCATAAGTTTTTGCAAGGACCTTGGTGGAGAGATTCAAATGGATTGGTCTTCTGCGAACATTCCATTAAAGAATTGAACTTTCAAGTTGGAACCAGAACCCAAATCTCGATTTGCGGTCGTGAAGTCTCAAGATCCTCAAGCTCAAGTTCTATATCAAGAAACGGGTCTTGGTACTTACGCTATGCTGTCAGAGATTCCTTGAAGAAAGTCAAGAGATCGCGTGTACCATAGAAAAATCAGCAGAAGATCCTAAGTTGTGGACTTTGCAGTTCGATGGTAGTTGTTCCACTACTGGTTTGGGAGCGGGAGTTGTGATAAGTTCTCCTGAAGGAAAGTTGTATCCTTTTGCATACCGCTTGCAATTTGAATGTACAAACAACACGACGGAATATGAGGTGCTTTTACTAGGTCTCAAAAATGCAAAGGACATGGGTATCAAACATCTTAGGGTCGAAGGTGATGCAGAGCTTGTTGTGAAGCAAGTTAGAGATCAATTCAAAGTCAGAGTAGATCGTCTTCGACACTATAGAAATAGGGTGTGGAATGCAATAGATTGGTTTGAAGCATTTGATATCAAGTACATTCCACGTCTAGAAAATAGCAGAGCGGATGCCCTCGCGGTATCAGCTTCCCTTTTCATGCCACATTCTGACTTCCGTCAGAATGCATTTGTAGTTGAGTTAATATACAGGCCAACTGTACCTGACAACTGTGATAATTGGAAAGTCTTTAACGATGATGATCACATTAAGGAGTTTCTTGTTATGGGAGATAATTTCAAAGAATTGTTCTTTGAGGGCAGTTCATCTACTCATAGAGAAGCAGTAACAGAAGCTTCAGATACGCCGAAGATTGCTGAAGACAAAGAAAATCCAGAAGAACCAGATTCAAGCATAATCCAGTTGAAAGGAAACAAAATTCCCAAGGGCTTGGTTTCCTTGGAGAATATTTTTGACAGGCACGATAGATACATACAAGATCAGAGGAACTCAAGTGACAAAACCTCTGCCGAATATCAACAAATCAATATTGGAACAGTTGACAAGCCTAGGCTTGTTAATCTGGGTACATGTTGCACTGAAGAGGAAAGTGAGAGGTTCATCTCTTTGTTCAAGCAATACCGAGATGTCTTCGCCTGGTCATATGAAGATTTGAAAGTCTTTACACCAAGAGAATTGTCTCACACAATTCCTCTTCAATCTGAAGCAAAGCCCTTCAGGCAAAAGCAACGACACTACAATCCGCGGATTCAAGATACCATCTACGTAGAAATCCAGAAGATGGTGAATGCAAAGATCATTTTTCCGATCCATCATTCCACTTGGGTGTCGAATATAGTTCTCGTGCACAAGAAGAATGAGAAATCAGAATTTGCGTGGATTTCAGGAACTTAAATCAATCATCGCTCAAGGATAATTATCCTTTTCCGATCATGGAGCACACATTGCAGACGGTTACCGGTTCAGAGATGCTATCCTTATTGGATGGTTTTTCTGGTTATAATCAAATAGCAGTAGTTGAAGAAGATCAATTCAAGACGACATTCACAACCCCTTGGGGTACATTTTCCTATGAAAGAATGCCCTTCGGCCTCATCAATGCCAGTGCTACTTTTCAGAGAGCCATGGATTTGGCATTTGGTGACTTGAAGAATAAAGTAATTGTTGTCTATCTTGATGACCTCACTGTTTTCTCGAAGACACGAGGAGATCATTTTTCACATCTAGGGAAGGTCTTCGAGAGATGCAAATACCACAAAATATCGTTAAATCCCAAAAAGTCTATCTTCGCAGTGATGGAAGGCAAGTTGCTTGGTCACATCGTCTCCAAGGAGGGAACTCGAATCGACCTGAGCCGGGTTGAAGCTATCCGAAGTTTGTCTCTTCCAACAAGCAGAACAGGAGTACACTCTTTCTTTGGTAAGGTAAATTTCATATGAAGATTTGTACCATATTTCTTTGAGTTGACTAAAGATATATCTGCTATGATGAAGAAGAAGACATCTTTCAAGTGGACGAAAGAAGGTAAGAAGGCATTTGTAGCAATAAAAGAAGCCATTAGTTGAGCTCCAGTGCTAGTCCGTCCCGATTTTGAAAAGGAGTTTATCCTTTATTGTTATGCATTAGAACATACTCTGTCTGCCATTTTGACACAAAAATTAAATGAAGAAACTGAATCTCCAATAGCTTTCATGAGTTGTAGTTTCAAGGATAGTGAATCAAGATACTCTCAGATTGAAAAGAATTCCTATGCAGTGGTTTGAGCTGTAAATAATTTCAGATTTTATATCTTGAATTCTCATACCATTGTATATGTCACAAATCTAGCAGTGAAAAGTGTGCTAACTCAACAAGAGATGGGCTCCAAAAGAGGAAACTGGGTCGCGAAAGTTCAAGAGTATGACTTAGAGATCAAGCCAACCAAACTCGTCCGCGGGAGAGGTCTTTGTCAGTTGATAGCAGAGGATGGTGATAAGAAGCTTCAAGCCAAAGGTATACCTCAAATTGAACATGAAGTTAAGCAAGATCTTCCAATGGTCTTACTAATTGAATCTTCGGGAGAATGGTTTACTGAGATATGGTATTACTTGACATATGGTGATTGTCCAAATCACCTGAACAAGCAACAAAAGAGAACGCTTAAGCTGAAAGCGCAAAATTATGTAATCTTCAACAATGTTTTGTACAAGCGGGGTCTTGACGGAACATTTTTGTTGTGTGTTACCAAAGATCAACAACAACACTTGCTGGAAGCCTTCGATAATCAAGCATGCAGTGGTCATTTTTCTTCAAAGGTGACGGCTTTCAAAATCTTGCGGGCACAATTCTTTTTGCTGACTATGTTCCGCGATGCATATGAGTGGGTGCATAAATGTCAGTTGTGTCAGCAGTTTGTTGGCAAGGCAAAGTTAGCAGCTGCTCCTCTCAGGCCAGTTGTTATAGATGCTCCATTTCAACAATGGGGTTTAGATTTTATTGGTCCTATCAACCCACGTTCCAAAAAGGGGCATATTTATGTCCTTACAACCACTGATTATTTCACTAAATGGGTTGAAGCCATTCCCACCAAGTGGGCTATGTCTGAGTTCGTGTGTGAGTTCTTGAAGGAAAACATTGTTACACGCTTCGGAGTGCCTCACAAAATTGTGATAGATAACACAACGTGTTTCTCATCTGAGGAGCTAATGGAGTTTTGTTTCGACCACAACATTACACTATCTCATTCATCAGATTATTACCCGCAAGGTAATGGACAAGCTGAATCATCGAACAAGAACATTGTCACAATTATCCGCAAGTTGGTTGACTCCAGTCAACGAACTTGGCACAAGAAACTTTATGATGCTCTCTGGGCCGACAGAATTACTTCGAAGAGAGCCATTGGTACCTCACCCTTTATCCTCCTATATGGTATGGAAGCAATGATACCTATCACATTGGCGTTGTCTGCCTTATAGCTGGCAACCGCAGTAGAAGATGGAGAATTCACAGATCCAATCCAGAAGCGCATCTCGTATCTGACAAAGCTCCAAGAAGAAAGGGTGGAGGTAGTAGATAAAATCACTCAGCATCAGGAGCGAGTGAAGAAATTTTTTGACAAGAAAGCTCGTCAATGAGATTTCAAGGTGGGAGATCAAGTCCTCCTATGGGATAAGAGACATGAGCCCAAGGGAATGCATGAAAAATTTGATTCCTTGTGGCTAGGACCTTTCAAGATTCATGAGCCCGCGGGGGAGAACACCTATATTCTCTCGCACTTGGATGGAAGTCTCCTCCCTCTACAATATAGCGGGCAGTACCTGAAGCACTTCGTCCCTTCGGGGGTGGAGTAAGTTTTCTCAAGAATAATCTTTGTAAATATTTTTCCTTGTTTTTCGTGATGTATTTCCCCTTTCTGTGATGTTTTCGTTATGTTGTGTTTCCCCTTTCCGTAACAGTCCTGTTGTGTGCTAGGTGATTAGGAGTCTTGTTTTAGGTGATTAGTAGGGAAGTCCAACTATTAGGTGATTTCTAGGAAGTCCGGTTTTAGGTGATTAAGGAAAGTCTTGCAATTAGGTGATTAAGAATGATGCTGACTCTGATACCCAATGGATAAGGCACTGGTCTAAGCTCAAAACTCCAGAGATTCTATGGTTCTCCTATGCCGTAAGTATCTGCCATGGTCCCCAAACAGAGCCAATGTTGTACCCCAAAATTAAAATTTTTGTTACACTTAGACATTTTTAAGAAATGAGTAAAAGTCTTGCTAAATTAGTCAAAAAGGTCAAAATTTGGGTGTGCATGTCTTGCATGAGGGGTTAAAACAATTTTTTTTCAAATTTTGACGATCTAGGTCTGCTCATAGCAGCTTAACCTACAAAAACCCAGATCTCAGTTTTTCATTCCTAAATTTTAGGAAAACTGCTATTTTTAGAAATTTTCTAAAAATAGTAATGTTTTCTAGGTTTTTTTGGGTTTCTTTGGAAATGGATATTGGAAAAACTTTCTAAAAATAGAAAGTCAGTCCTTTAGGGTCCATACTTATTTTGATTGGTTTAAAACATGTCTATATCAGGCTAGTGCAGTCAGAATCTCAAAATAATCAATCTTGCCCTAGTGGGTCTTTTTTGCTTTTTCAGAAACATACCAGGAGCTCCGAGGTCATTAATGGAGGTCATTCAGCTGCTAGGTGTCAAATTCAACGTTCAAAGCATTCGACAGAAGGAAAGTTGGTGGACGAGCTCGAATGAGGAAGAAAATGAAAAATGATGAAAATTTTCTAACACTGTCAGACTTGGGCGCCCCGGTGAAGAAAGGCGCCCATCTTTTTAGGGCACCAAATGTTGAAATTAGGGTTTACATCTCCAATCAAAGTTGCTCAGTTCTCTGTCAGCTCCATAGTGAGTCCGACGGTGCAGTCATCAGATTATCTAGTCATCCAGGATTCAAAGCTGAACAGGGAGGATTCACACAGAACTCAGAGTGAAGAAAATGAGAAAATATAAAAAAATGACTAAGTGTGGAGACTTTGGGCACCCCTGGTGAAGAAAGGTGCCCAACTTTTTGAAGGGAAAAATCCAGTAATTAGGGTTTAAGAATGTACTCAATCTCTTTAGTATTCAACCAACTTCGTCACGCTTGTCTCCATCAAATCATCCGACTGGTCGTCTTCCAAAAAATTCAGATTGAAGTCAAAGATATAGAAAGAAGGTTTCAAACTCTGAAGAAAATCAAATGAAATCTGACTAAGTCTGGAAGGTTTGAGCGCCCCAGGTAAAGAAGGGCGCCCAAGTTTTCAGGGGCTAAACAGATGAATCCGGAAACAAAGTTCTAATATGATTTCTTCGCAGTCGATCCAGCTCTCCAACAAGATATCCAGCACGTCTATCAGAGGTCACAATCGCCAAATACAAGAAGCCGAACAGAGGGTCTGGCAAGAGTTGAATTTCAAAGTTCAGAAGCAAACACAAAAAGGTGAAAAATAAACTAAGTCTAGTGAACATGGGTGCCCCCAGCCAAGATGGGCGCCCAAGCTTTTGAGGGATTAAAATTCACTTTTTGACAGAGTTCATCTCAGAAGACCCTTCCTCATATCTCGTCAGCTTCGTGATGAGCACAATAGGCAAACAATCCGACATTTGGAGCTCCAGATTCAACAAGATCATCTGCAGAAGAGGAGTCAATGAAGAAATTTGAAGATCACAAAAATGGCTAACTCTGGGTAAAATGGGCACCCCTAGAAGGAAAAGGCTCCCATGAATTTGAAGGTTCAAACGAAGTTTTTCGCTAGAGGCACCTCTAGAACAACCTTCTCAGAATCAGTCAGGCTCTGCGATGGATCTTTTAGCTCGCCTGTTAGATCAATCTGCAAACCGGAAATCAGAGGCAAAGTAAGAGGTCAAAATGAAGAAAAGTTGAAAATGCCAAAAATTTGACTAACACTGTTTGAAGTGGGCGCCCCTGGTAAAGAAGGGCGCCCAATTTCTCATGCCTTAGAGAAATTTCAAAAGTTTTCAAAAGTTTCAAAATTGCAAGTGAAGGATGGCGTCCAAGTTCAATGAAGCTGAGATTTTAGGGTTTTGGAAATAAAAGAAAAAGAAAGCAAAGTAAAAAACAAAACCCTAAGTCTATTTAACACCTCTTTTCAATGTTATTTTTATTATTTTTGCAGGTAGCATCCAAAGGAGAAAGTTGGAGCAGCAAGTTTGAAGAATTTTTATGATTCAAGAATTCTTATTTGCTGGTTTTTCATCATATTTTTCAGACCAATAACATAAACCCTTGCTTTTTCATCCAAAAGATCAAGTTTTTCAAGAAGAAGGCCAAGGTTTTCAAGTTTTCAGCCATCTGGGTCATTTTACTTCATTCTTCTGAAGAATTTTTCAAGAACTTCATCAAGTTGCAGCAGTGCTTTTATTTTGCATGTCAGTGAAATCCTCAACACATTCAATTTTCAATCATCTGGGTCCTCTCCAATCAATCTTCTGAAGAAAACCCATATCACAGCTTTTTTTTAAGAAAATTTCAAATTCTAGGGTTAGTTGCTTTTTCAACCAGCCATCAGGGTTTTGCAAATCTAATCAACTAGGTCCATTTCTAATCATATTTTGAACAAAACCCAGGTGCCAACTTTTTCGAGAAAAATTGAAAAAATTAGGGTTTGCTGCTTTTTCAGGTAAAATTCAAACTTTTCAAAAATGGACGATCTGGGTTGTCTTGCATCGAAGTTATGAGCAAAACCCATATCTCAAAAAAAATTTGTCTGTTCAAGCAAGAAAATCAGCATTCTAAAAATAGAAGTTGCTCAAGACTTGTCTGCACCTCGGTGAGTTTACAGTCGTTCTTCAAGTTTTCCGAAATGGAGTACACTCCCAATGTTTTCAAGACTGAATCAACTCTCTATCACGATTACATCAAAACAGTTGAGACAGACTTGCATCATATCAAGCCGGTGTTCGATCTACATGCCTTGGAGAGCGCAGGCAACACCTCAATCAAGAACCTGGGACATTCTGGACTCCTCGCAACAGCATCAATTCCTATATCAGTTCAGAGTCTTGAGTTCGTAATCGCTTGCATCAAGCATTACAACCCAGTCACAAGGGAGATCCAGTTAGCAGATGGCAGATTGGTTTGCAGTCTAAAGCCTGATATGATTGAGAAGTGTTTTTCCATTCCCCCATGGCCTGAAAGCATTACTTTCTCAAAGGGTGAATGTGAAAGGATATGGAATATGCACAAAGATAAATACAGTAAAAAGATTGCATAGAGATGGATGAAAGAAAAACACAGAACATTGCCTAAAAACGTCGGGCTTGATGAAGTGCAGGATCAATTCTAGAGTGTTGTTTGCAGTTGCAATCCAGTTGGCGGAAGGATAGGTCATATTTCGATGATGTCAACAAAGTTCGAGAAAGCAGCCAATGAGGTCAAAGATTTCCTTAGGTCTGTTGTAGATGCTGAAGATATTCTAGAAAAGCGGTGTTTTGCTATTGATGGCATAGATGCACCAAACCGGGACATAGTTTCTAATTTTCTAGCGGATGTGATCGAGCTTTAAAGCAGCTTTCTTCTAGAAGCTTTCTTTCCCACTTTCTTTCTATTCTTGGAAAAATTCTTGTCCATTCTTTGAGAAGAGAAAGAAGATAGAATGTAATAGTTGGCGTTTCCTGCTTTTTCCGCTTTCTAGGGTTTTAGATGTTATCTTCTTTCTAGATTTAGTAATAAAGCTTGCTTGCTGAGCAAGCCCTAGATTGTGAAAGCAAGGAGATTTTAGGGTTCCTTACTCCTCTGCTTGTTTATAAATAAGAGCCTTTGCTCATTAGTTTTCTTTAATGGTTATTGTGTTAGCAAATTGCGATCCTGTATTGCAGCAAGTTGTTATTTAGTTTCAGGTCACTTTGTTGGAACCGTGCTAGTGAGAAAAAAATGCCGAGCCTATTGTGCCTTTTATTTGTTACTCAAGTATTGTTCAATTGTGTTGTGATAGCAAATTGTTGAGCCTCTTTAGCCAACAAGGAGTTAGTGTGATTGTTGTTTTCTATTGTGTAAGAGCAAGATTGCAAGCCTCTTTAGCTGCAATTTCTTGTTCCAAGCATGTTAGAAGTGAGCTTTGTTCCAGAGATTTGAGTAATAAAATCATGAGCCTCCTTTTCCTTGATCCAAAATTTGAGATTTCTATTATTTATGTTCTACTTTTATGATCTTGATTTCAACTTACAGTGAAGTGTGTAGGTGTTTGTTGAGAGAGAGATTATTGAAGTATTTTGTCAGAAAATCTACCTTGTTAATTTCTAGCTTCTCTCGCTCTGCATATTACTTGAGAGGTTAGGAACGTCTTTAGTTTAAGTTAGTCATAGTTGAAAGTCTTAAAACAGAAAATCTCAGCTGCGGCATTTGTGTTTAATAAACCTTGTGCTCTAAGCTGATCAAAAAGATAGGCAACTTAGTTTTAGTTTTCTTTCTTTCAAACACCATCAGCAAGAGGGAGCTTCCCCTCCTAATTTGAAGAGCAATTTATCTATGCATAGCTGTCCGTTTCAAATACGCATTCCAGAGGTGCGAATTTAAACGCCAACACACCCAATAGAAAGAAACACTACAAACAAACCAAAAAAAACACTCCTAAAACCCCCAAACCCTGAAAAGAGACCTATAATAATAGGTCAAAAGTTTTGAAGCACAATTTGGTCTTCCCTTGGTCTGGGACTAGAGGACCATAGCGAAAGTTTCCTTCTTTAATTTCTTTTCTTTCTTCCCCTTAACAACTTGCCAACCGTCCTCCACCCTTGCAACCTCCTTCTGTCATTCCAATGGTTTGTCTTGGGGATTCATTACCTCTCCACCCAAACTCCAATTTGCTTGCTGACTCTGGCCATCAACTTTCGCTTCCCGACTTCTTTCTCTTGCGGCCTCATCACACCTTTTTTCCCCTGACACTCTGGTGTTGCTGCCCCATTTTTGAAATTCAAATATTTTTCACATCCATTGAGGACAACATTGTCATTGTTTACAACCGGACCCCTTCCTGTGATTGTTGTTCCTCCCTATTAGCATCATTCACCAAAGCCTTCCCTACTTGATCCAGAGCCCCAGGTACTTGAACCACTTCTTCCCTACCTGTAATCTTAGAGCTCATTTGCTTCTCCTCCTTTTTCTCCATTGTATAGTGCTGGGGGGCAACATCTTTCCACCAAGAAGCAGATTTATGTGTTATGTGCTTAGCACATTGAGCAAACAAGTGTCCAGTTTGAAAACAAATTCTGCACCTAAAGGGTACCCCCTCATAATCCAGGGGTTGCACCCAACAACCTTTCAAAGTTTTTATCTGGATCTCTTTCAGAAGCTCCTTGGACACATCCAACTCCACTAAAATCTGAGCAAAGGTCAAATGCAGAAGATTTGAAGCTCCCTCATCCACCATTAAAAAGCTTCCTAAAGAGTTCCCTATGGCCTCCAAGCAAGAGTCAAACCGATATTGTAAGGGAAGGTTAGGAAGTCTCACCCAGAGAGGAACCCTCTTAAAAAATTCAGTGGCTAGGTTAAAAGCTGGATGCCACGGCTTTAACATCAATGTGTATTTTCCTTCCCAATCCCAACGATAGTCACAAAGGATCTTGTTTCTATGCCGCTCCTGTTCAAAAACAACAATGAAAAAACATTTTTCCATGGGATATATTTGAACATACCCTTCCAATACATGCTCCCAATGGTCATAAATCCATTGGTGGAGATCATTCAAGCTTGGCTAAAATCCCCTAAATCTCTCAATTAGACCCAACCCAGAAAAAACTTTTTCATTAGATATTACTTCTTCAATCTCAACATCTAAATCTACTGTGATTGATTTAGATGGAGGTAAAATAGAGCCCTCTCCTCCCTTTCCTGTTGATGACGTGGATGGATGCTTCGGTATCTGAGAATTTCCAAATGGGTTCCTCCTGTGCTCAGAAGCCTTGAACCCCTTGATTGATCCATCTCCCCTGGTGACAAGGGCACAAGGTTGCCCATTATCCTTGCTGTGTTGTGCATAGAAGTCATCACCGTCCACACTAACCCTGCCACCACTCTGACCAGATTTCTTCGGATTTTCCTCCACATGAAAACCCAGGTTAGCCTTCTCCCTGTTACAGAGGCCATTTCTTCAAAGACCAAAGATCCCTCCCTGAGAAGCCCTTCTAGAAGAGTTCACCAGAAAAGTTCAACCTAGGCGAAACTCTAGTCACTGCAAAAGGTAGTGTTCGACCATTAGGGTCCATCTCGAAAATCCTATTGGGTAGCAAGAGTCAATCATTATTTGTTGTATGTTTACAAGATCTTATGGCAGTATAAAATTTGAATATGGTGGTAATATTAATTTTTAGATGTTATAAATATTTTATGAAAAAGTATTATACACTTATTATGCTATGTATTATGTTTGTGATTTAAGCATGCTTGTAAAGAAGAAAAAATATGTGAAACTATGTTTTTGTGTAGTTAGCGACTCTTTGGATTAGGCCATTACAAATGACATTTTCATTTCTTAATTGGACAAACTTATTTCATTATTAGTGATCACTCCTAAAAATGTATGGGATAGATCAATAGAGAACAAAAAGAAAGTAAAGAAAATATATTATTTTATTTGAGAATTTTCTTAAGAAAAGTTATTATACATATACATAGCTTAATTCATTTTATCTTTCATATAAATGTACTTTAATTTATATGTGTATACATGATACCTAAAAGGTGTTATACAATCTCTAATCATATACAAAGTTCTTAAGAATTTCTTAAAATTCATAATTTGAAATAATGCTAACCCAAGAAGCATATATAATAATGTGAATGCCAAATGATATTTAACTTATATATTAGAACTCACAAATGTTTTTCTACAAATGAAATAGTACTATTAAAATGTGTTGACTTCAAGTCCAAATACACATTTGCAATAATAAATATTACATGACAATTTTGATTCAACTAATGTGAATCTCATAAAATATATATTGATCTAATGTAGAAGTGAAGTAATACAAACTATTCATTGAAATTGCAAACCTCATAATATACAAAATAAAAGATGATGGTTATAGAGTCACTAGTTTTGAAAAATATTAATTATATATTGTGTACATAAAAATTAAAAATTATAACTGTGTCAACCTTTAGCGGGGGTGGCTATAACCAATGGTCGCATGTCATAGATCCTGGTTGGCCTCTCCTTTAAATGTCTTCGACGAGAGCTGGTTTGACATTGTGTCTGGGCGGTTGCGGGTAAGTGCAAGGTGAAAGGGAGTGTGTAATGGAGGTGCCTGCAATATGTCGTTGCTACCGCATTTCGGTGAGAAGGGGTGAGTTCTGCGAGGATGTTCTAGAAACGTATGAGGTACAACTATTGCGTTTGTTCAAAGGGGTCTCTGATGAGATGCTGGTGGCGATTAAGCGGGTGATCGGGGAACATCGTCTGCAGGGTGACCATCCTCATGATGGTATGATGCTAAGTCTATTCTATACAAACATCCTGCACTCGACTAGGAGCAAGCAGTCGGTGGTAAAATGTATAAACCTCTTGGCAGATATTCATGTGGAGACTGCAACAAAGGTGTTGGCAGCTTGTCCCGAGTGGTCTGCAAAGGAGATGGTATGCACGGTCTTAGACGTGGCCTAGACAAGAAGCAACTCGAAGGTAGGTGCGACAATGGAGCATTTCAAAGTGACAGTCTTTCTGTTTGGTGTTGTATCTGGGTTTGAAAAAATTATAAAATTTTTATTAATCTTATGATAATAATGAAAATTTACTTTCTATTAAATAAAAGGGAAAAAAATCAGCTATAAAACACAATATTGTTTTGGAGAATCATTCTATTATTTGTTGAGGAAGATGATATCAATTTTTTTTAGCATATCTATTTACAAAAGGAAAATATTAATTGAGTCTTATTAAACTAAGACTCATGTTGGGATTCCTCCCCTACCTCCTCATTCAAAGTTTTCAAAATGTAATGTATCTCAACCTCCATTTGTTGCATTCTCTTTAATTGATCTCTCCACAAAAGGAAGATGCTATCCAACATACACAACATGCTAAGTGTCCCTTAGTAGTGCTTCTAAATGTATTAATTGTCAAGGTACCATCAATGTCTTGTTTTGATAGTTCAGTGACTTCCCTTGGGTTCATATTGAGTGGTGACCTACTTGATTGGCACAAATGATTACAAACTCTAGTAGGTCATGAAATCTCATCTATAAATGTTGCATTTCCCTCTACAAAGGGTGTGATGTTCTCCTAATCCACGTGTTACTGTTGATTGGGTCCATCACACACTCAAGTATAACTTGGTTTTGAAGAACTTGATGAGAGTGATATTTTGGAAGAATTTGGTAATAATTTAATGTTGCACAATAATAAATCATTATATACTCTTGCATCAAGGATATTGAAGTCATCTTAGTCACAATTTTCTAAGTAATTGAATCTAGTACTTCCTACATTGATCCATCACTCATGTGATAATGGACTTTGATTGTATGTCCAACACTAAATCATCTTAACCACAAATTTTCAACTACACAAATCCTTGAGAATTTACTACTTCTCAACCCATGCGATAGTGATGAGGGCGCAACCCGAGACACAGAAAATAACCCACAAATAAGAGAATAATTTTATTATTCAGAAAATAGAACTTCTTACATGCAGAGGATCTCAAATCCTCAAGTTTTACAACACATGCAAGTTACAAAAAGCTACAGAATCACCCTTTCGCAATATGCAAGCTTGTCCCCAAAAAGTTACCTAAAAATTAAAAAACCCGCCCATAAATAGAGCTCCTCATTAGCTTGGAGCCAAAACAACATTCAAATTGAGTTTAGGCGGTTTGGCGCCAAAAATTTACAACATGAAGTTCAAATTTCAAAAGAGCATTTGCAATGGTATCTTCTAGAAAGTGCGCCAAATTCCCGAGGCCATAACTTTTGATCCGGGACTCCGATTCACGAACCGTTTGAACCGTTGGAAATGTCTCGAAGTCAAGAACGCGCTTGAAATTTGCTACGCTGATTTCGACAAGTTTTGGGGCCATTCCAGAAGCTCTAAGTGCCTCAAATCTAACTTGGAAGATTTTCAGGTGCAAATCTAGGAAACTAAAACTGCAATATCTTTCAACCCAGGAATAGAAAATAAAAACCGTAAATTGGGAATTTCATTATGACGAAAAGGGTATCCAAAAATGTAAAAACATCTAAAAAATGATAAACTTGAAATTTAACTATTTTTGGGTGATGCAAGATTGCCTTTACACCATTGGATGCTCCTGCATCAGACACCCAGGGTAATTTGAGAAATGACTCCGTCACGTCTTAAATGGTTGAAGAAAACCCAACCAGTGAACCGCTGCCTTAGATAGCCAGGATGAATCTTCCATAGGCCTTCCTCTCCATTTCACCAGATATTCTTCATACTGCATGTTTCTGGTACTCTTTCCCACACGACTATCCAAGATTTCCTCAATCTTCTCCTTTTCTGAAGTAGGTGTTGGAATCCCACATTGTTCCATCATTGGTACTTTCTCTGTGCCACCTTCATGATACTCTGTCAAATCTGAAATGTTGAACACAGGGGAAATGTTGAATCCATTCGGCAACTCTACCTCATATGCATTCCCTGAATCATGCTTCTTTAAAATTTTACAGGGACCAAACTTCTTCATCTTCAATTTGTTATATGTTCCCATTGGAAACCTTTCTTTCCTCAAGTGGACCATCACTTCATCACCAATTTAAAACTCCTTATACCTCCGCTTCTAATCTGCCTTAGCCTTATACTGCATATTCATCTTGTTAATATGTTTTCTTACCTTCTCATGTATATCCTTGATGTGTTCTGCAAAATCTTCGGCTTCAACACTTATTTTCTTTTCTTGGTCCATCTTCCTCAATTCTGGAGCTATTTTAGGGCTACCTCCATACACACGGAATGGTGATCTACCAGTGCTTCGTTGACAGAATTGTTGTAAGAGAATTCGCACTGGGGTAAGATCAAGTCCCATCCCTTGGGTTTATCTCCTACCAAACATCTCAGTAGGTTACCTGGACTCTATTAACAACCTCTGTCTTCCCATCTTTTTGTGGATGGTGTGCGAACCGAACTTCAACTTTGTTTTCAGCTTCTTCCACAAGGTCCTCCAAAAGTACCCCACAAATTTGGTGTCACGATCTGAAACAATACTCTTTGGCAAACCGTAGCCTCACCACCTCTTTGAAGAACAAGTCAACAATGTGGACTACATCATGGGTCTTCGACATAGAATGAAATGTGCCATCTTTGAAAACCTATCAACCACCACAAAAGTGAATCATTCCCTCATTGTGTCCTTGGCAAACCAAGAACAAAGTCCATACTTATATCCTCCCATGGCCTCTCTGGTATAGGTAAGGGCTGATATAAGCCTGTATCGCTCACTCCTTTAGCCATCTGACATTCTCTGCAATTTTGTACAAACTTCTTCACATCCTATGACAAGAGGCCAATAATAATGCTCACTGATAATGGCAATGGTCTTATCCCAACCAAAATGTCCCGCCATTCCTCCACTATGCTTCTCCTTTATCAGGTTCTCCCTCATAGAACTCCTCGGGATACACAATTGACTTCCCTTAAATAACATGCTATCCTGGATTATGAAATCCAGCCACCTTGTCCTGTCCACTGTAACAGGTTCCTTGCAAGCTTTCCAAGCCTCTGCAAAATTAGGATCTTCTGCATACAGTGTCTTGAGTTCATTGAACCCAACCACTTCAATCTGCATCTTTGTCATCAATGTATGCCTCCTACTTAAGGCATCTGCAACCCTATTTGACTTCCCACTCCTATGTTTCAAAACAAAGGTATAACTCTGCAAAAACTCTACCCATTTCATATGCCTCTGATTTAATTTTCCCTGACTATTTAGGTATTGCAAGGCCTGATGATCAGTATATAAAACAAATTCTTTCGGCAACAAATAATGTCTCCATTTCTTTAATGCTTGAACTATTGCATAAAATTCCTGATTATATACAAAATACTTTCTCTTGACATCATTTAACTTTTCACTGAAATAGACAATGGGCTTACTTTCTTGGCTCAACACTGCTCCAATGGCACAACCACTAGCATCACAATCCACTTGAAACACCTTGTTGAAATCTGGGAGAGCTAGAACAGGTTGCTCTGTCACCTTCTGCTTCAACAGTTCAATTTTTTTTGCTACTCCAGTGCTCCACTTGAATTCTTTTCTATCCCCTCTTATTGTTTCAGTTAGGGGTCCACAAATACTATTGAAGTTTCTAATGAACTTTCTATAAAAAACTAGCCAATCCATGGAAAGATCTCATCTCGGTAGTAGTTCTTGGGGTAGGCCATTCCATAATAGCCTTCACCTTCTTTGGGTCCATCTTGAGACCTTCTGCTGAGACAACAAACCCCAAGTACACTAACTCCCTCTTCACAAAACTGCACTTCTTCAGATTATTTAACAGTTTCTCTTCTCTTAATTTCTCAAAGGCTCTCCGAATATGCATCAGATGCTCATCCAACGTCTTACTGAAAATTAAAATATCATCTAAATACACAATAACAAAACTTCCCAAAAATTCTTTTAGTACCTCGTTCATAAGCCGCATGAATGTGCTCGGTGCATTGGTTTTCCCAAAAGGCATGACTAACCACTCGTATAGGCCCTCTTTGGTCTTGAAGGTAGTCTTCCATTCATCTCCCTCTCGAATCCAGATTTGGTGATATCCAATCTTCAAATCAATCTTTGTGAAGTACTGAGCTCCACTCAAACAGTCCATTAGGTCATCCATCCTTGGTAGGGAAAATCTGTACTTGATTGTTATCTTGTTTATGGCTCGAGAATTTGTATACATCCTCCACTCCCCATCTTTCTTTGGTGCTAGTATTGCAGGTACTACACATGGACTCAAACTCTCCCGTATCAAACCCTTTCTCAACAACTCTTGAACTTGTTTGTTCAACTCCTCATTTTCTGCTGGAGTCATTGTATGAGCTACCTTATTTGGCAAACTGGCTCCAGGAATCAAGTCAATTTGATGACTGATCTTCCTTATTGGTGGTAAACCCTCAGGTACATTATCAGAAACAATATCTTGAAACTCATCCAACATCCCTGAAACTTCTTCTGGAACCTTCTCACTATTCTCATTACTCACTATAGGAATCAATGCATAACACACACGCTCATGCTTCATACCTTTTAAAAAATTTCTTCCATCTACATAACAAATTTTAGCACTACTACATACTTTTTCTTCAGTCTTTTTTAGGGGTTTCAACTTGTGACGAACCCCATCTTTTGTCAAGAAATAAGTGTTTGCATGGCCATCATGTATAACTCGCCTATCGAACTGCCACGACCTCCCCAACATGTGACATGCATCCATGGAGATGATATCACATAGTACCTATCATGGTAGCTCCCGATCTTGAACTTTACTAGGCACTGCTCATTGACCAAAACTTTGTGGTCTTTCTGCAACCAGACAATCCGATACGGATGCGGGTGCTTTTCCCTCTTCAGCTTTAACTTTGTGACCATCTCCTCTGACACTAGATTATCGGTGCTCCCACCGTCAATAATGACATCACAACATTTTTCTTCACATTTGCACCTTGTGCGAAACAGATTCTTCCTCTGTTCTGGTTCATTTTCTTCAGTCACTAGGGCTCTCCTAATCACTAGGGTTTCTCCCCTTTCAGCATCATCTGAATATTCAGATTGGGCCTCCTTATCTGCATGCGCAACCCTTCCACGACCTTCTGGGCTTTTGTCTGCCTTTCCTTGGTGTTGTGGACATTCATAGGCTCGATGCCCTTTTTCACCACACTGGAAACACGTTCCTCTGAAACCACCTCTTCCAGATCCTTGTCCATATCTCCCTCATCCTCTACCTCTTTGATCACCATTGTTTTGATCACGAGGGCGGTAGAAGTTGTCATTCCTTTGGCTTTGGTTGGTACCCACATCTTCACTTTTTCTTTTCATCATCATTTTGGCTTCTTGAAGGTCTTCCATTGCCCCTTCCGTTTTGACCTCCTCATCCTTTTTGCTTGCCATCGAATCTTTTGTTTAGCTTCTCTTCCACCTTTAGAGCAAACTAATACACATCCTCAATGGTGGTCATTCTGACTAAGCTTAAATCCTTCTGAATGCTTGGTCGTAACCCATTAAGATATCAGACTACCTTCTTATTGGGCTCTGTGTGACCCGTTCTGATGATTATCTTGTGAAAATCTTTAGTATATTCTTTCACAGATCTACTTCCTTGCTTCAACCCTTGCAATTTCTTCAACAGATCTAACTCGTAGTCCATTGGTATGAACTACTTCTTCAGTTTCTCTACCATGTGATCCCATCTAGTGATTTTGACTTTTCCTCTCCGATTTCTTTCCAACTAGACGCTTTTCCTGCCA
>VDFB02331033.1:0-33035 GCA_007258455.2 Sequoia sempervirens | reverse complement strand
AGGAAAACCCACTTCGATACCACTTGATGAAGGCGCAACCCGAGACACAAAAAATAACCCACAAATAAGATAATAATTTTATTATTCAGAAAATGAAACTTCTTACATGCAGAGAATCTCAAATCCCCAAGTTCTACAACACATGCAAACTATAGAAAGCTAAAGAATAACCCTTTTGCAATATGTGAGCTTGTCTCCCAAAAAGTTACCCAAAAATTAGAAACCCACCCATAAATAGAGCCCCTCATTAGTTTGGAGCCAAAACAACATTCAATTTGAGTTTAGGCGGTTTGGCGCCAAAAATTTACAACATGAAGTTCAAATTTCAAAAGAGCATTTGTAACTGTATCTTCTAGAAAGTCGCCAACTTCCTGGGGCCATAATTTTTGATCCGGGACTCCGATTCACAAACCGTTTGAACTGTTGGAAAGGTCTCAAAGTCAAGAATGTGCTCAAAATTTGCTACACCAATTTTGGCAAATTTTGGGGCCATTCCGGAAGCTCTAAGTGCCTCAAATCCAACTTGGAAGATTTTTAGGTGCAAATCTAAAAAATTAAAACTGCAATATCTTTCAACTCAGGAATAAAAAATAAAAACCGTAAATTGGAAATTTCATTATGACGAAAAGGGTATCCAAAAATATAAAAACATCTAAAAAATGATAAACTTGAAATTTAACTATTTTTGGGTGATGCAAGATTGTCCTTACACCACTGGATGCTCCTACATCAGATAGTGTGTGACTAAATGTTTAATAATTAAATCATCCTAGACATAATGTTTTTAGGTAACTATAAATCCTAAAAAAATTAATACTTGCTATACTAATCAATGACCCATACATGATAATGCTCTTGAGTGAATGTATAACACTTAAAAATCATCTTAGTCGTGGAATTGATTGAATGTGTAACACTTAAATAATCTTAGTCATGGATTTGATTGAATGTATAACATGCAAATCATCTTAACCACATATTTTCAAGCGACTATGCAAACTCTAAAAACTCCATTACTACCTACATTATTCTATGCCCCATGTAAAAATACACTTGACTAAATGTGTAACACTTAAGCCACATAAGTCATGATTTTATAAGCAACTAAATAAATCCTTAAGAATCTAGTACTTTCTAAACTAGTCAGTGAACCATGTGACAACAAATTTAACTAGACACTAATATCATATTAATCATGATTTTAAAGTGACTAAACAAATCTTGAAGAATCTAGTATTTCCTATTATAGACACCTTAATTATTTATAACACAATTTTATCTAACATTGATTAAATAATCTTTATTTAGTTAATCTAATTCTCTCAATGTATCCCACCTATTATTTAATTAACCCTTTTCTCCTCTCATACATTATTTAAATAAATTTATTATTTAATTATCTTATTTTCCACCTCACATGACTAAAATAATTAAATAAGTTTATTATTTAATTAAGGCTATATCCCCTCCACCATTTCCGAGAATAAAGGAGCTACTAAATACATTTGTCTTCCACATTCCTATGGTTGCAACAAATTACTATTTTTAATAAATGCATATCTTTTCATTTTTAAACAAATTCAATCATGACCCTTCATCCTCTCCTCAATCTTAAGAAAGTCTTCTCATTCATTTTCCATGGTTGGTCTTCTCATCACATCTATATTGTCCATCACCCCTCCCAAAAACCTATAAATTGACACACTATCCTATGCATTTCCTAATCCACTTTTATGCTAACTATGTGTTGTCAAAATAGGCGACTTTGGGCAAAGAACATCCACATCCCACATCACTCTCAACAATGAGGTTTTATGGTAACATTTATTTTGTTTGCTTTGTTTAAAATTCATTGCATGCTCTATTTGAGGTTTGAGATAGTTTAGAGTAGGAAATTTTTGTTTTGTATTTGTTTCCTACTTTACATTCTAATCTATGGCTTACACCTACATTGATCCATAACCTATCTAACAATGGACTTAATTGAATATGACATATTTTTGAGTCAACTTTGTCATAAGTTTTCAAAAAATTATATATTATCATTCAAAACATAGTAGTTTCAATACTACTAATCAATAACCCATGTGAAAATGCCCTTGACTACATGTGTAACATTTAAATGACATCAATCACCACTTTTCTTACAACTCTACAAATTTTAAAGAATCTCATACTTTCTGTCTAAAACAAGACAATTAAATGAAACTTAAAAAAATATAATATTTTATAACTTCACAAAAATCACCTTCTATTAATCTTTTATACATACATCTATCATAAAACTTCAAAACCTTTACAACTCTTAAAAAATTTAACCACACATGTTTTACACTTACTTTAATTAATCAAAATCCAAAACACAAGCAAATTTATATTTACTCAAAACAAAATTCTTTTCATACAATACACTTGTTATATGAAATAAATCAAACATATCCATGATCCCGCGTCATAGGAGTTAAGAGAGAATCCATTGATATTTTGCATAAGCTAATAATACATAGAGAGAATCCATTGATATTTTACATAAGCTAATAATACATATGCGTTCTTTGTATTTATTAACACTAAGTACAGTTTTCTTGAAGCTCTGCACTCAAAATATGATGGAGAAGCGTTTGGACTCGCCCACTTCTTCCCGTAGAACTGCACATAAAACAATTTGATTGTATTTCCGTAAAAAAAATTATTATGTGAACATTTTTATATCCACTTACTACCAACAAAATAATGATATCAAAATTCCCAAAAGAAGTTATTCTTAATTCCACATCAAAATTTTAAATGCAGTTATAAAGGGAAAACCATGGCAAATGGTAACATACCTGATACGCCTTGCACGACGTGATTGTACATTTTTAGAATCCTAATAACAGGACAAAATATTTAGCATGTACAGCATATAATTTGAAGTAAAGTTGCTATAAACTCAACCCAAGAATTAAACAATGAATAATTACATAAGAATTTGTACGAGGACTGGCACCAACTTATATTGCTTCCAAATTAAAATTGTGTGATTCAAATAGCAATTTTTTTCAGTATCCAAACAATTAAACTATCTCCAACTAAACTTCTCACTCTCTTATATTTGTACTGTAAATAACAGCCGCTACAAAATGTCTTTCTGTCAGTAGCAGTGAGGTCTACTGACTAGACTTAGCAGAGCAATTAGAGGTGTTCCGTAGAATCTCTTGGCTCAAAATGAGTATGTTGCTTTTCACGTGTCCGAGTGTCCAGAACCAAACCATGCTCCAATTCTAGGTATCGGGTTTTGGGGGTTGGAATAACAGCAGGACAAATTTGAACAGTTCGCTGACTGCACAAATATGCAGAAATGACTGCCAAAAGCCCAAGCATACACCTCCTATAATGTTCACATTCAACGCTTCTCCTATGCAGGGTTTTCCCAATCGAGCTAGACAAAGCGTCCTATGCAACCGTGAAAATGCATCCTCCATGATTTCAGATAGAAACTCCTCGAGTAGGGAAGAAATTACAGAAAGATTTAAGTCATAGGTTCTGATGTCGTGTTGTAAAATGTAGGCATAAATATTATAGAAATTAAATTATTATTTTCATAAAGATAACTCTAAAAAATCAAATATTATTAATATTTTTAAAAAAATTATGTACTATACAAATGTTTATAAAATATTACATTTTGCTATAACTTTTTCAAATTATTTTATTAAAAATAACTTTCAATTAACACAAAACTAACTAAATATTTTAATTACTAATGTAACCTTTAATTTTTAACCGAGATTGAAAGAATAAAGTTTAAAGCTCCCATTTCAATATTCATGAACTTCCAAGATTGAAGAAATCCCAAAATTCTTATTCGAAGTTCTATAAATCCCTGCTTCCCTTTTTAATAGTGAATGAAAATGATTTTTTCATTTTTTTCTTTTGTTAAGAACTTTCGGACGTTAATCTCACAGGTCAATGAAGATGGCTGTCTTCTTCTGTCCCAATAATTAGGCCTAAGGCGTTCCATTGCAGCGGCATTTATCCGTGTACATCAAAACTCCGCATGCCAATGTAGCCTGTATACCCGTATAAAACTCATCGTCCTTCTTGGCGGTTACAAGGACAATGAAATGACTACCTTTTGGCGTTTTCTGACGGTTACGATGGACAAAGCGATGCTAGCGTTTTCTTTGTATGATTGTGTGAGAGTAGCACATTCCCTCGCAGATGTGATGAGCATTACCCTCGCATGACAAGAGCAGCATCTCGGAGGAAGCAAATCGCTTAAGGTGACCGAGATAGAGATGTTTCATCCAATCCTTCAAAATTCATAGAAATCGAGACTATAGAGCTTGGTGTTTCAGAGAGCAGGAGCCGATGTTTTATCACCATCGGGTATGCACACCCTTAAACCCTGACCATGTGCTTGATGATATCGATCATCGGAATCAATTATGCACTCTGTTATCTAAACTATGATAAGCATTGGTAGCCTATTAATTATTACAACACATGACCAAAGTAAGTTAACGGGTGCAGATTTCCATTATAGGATGTAGGAAATGGATTGGGATTATGCTACAAATCTCTTCTGTAGCCATGCTTTCTGCGGATGGGGAATCCTTCCCTGCTTCTTCTCATATCATTGCAATGATGGTCAGATTCATTGCTGGAATCGCTAGAAACCCGATAATGGGGAGCGTCTTCTTCGCTTGCATAACATCGTCCCCACTGCAAATTGTAGACTTGGGAGGGCAGCTGCTGCATTGGAAATTATATGTGCAATGTCTTTTGGTAATTTAGAGGCCTTTTTGGGATGCTTAAATCTGCCCTGTGTTTTCATTTTGATTGCAAAAATTTACGCCACGAAAGTTATCCAAAATGGGAGCCTTTGGAACAGGGTATGGACATCCATCAAAGAAAAATGGAAGCGCAGTTTTAGTCAGATATCAGAGTTGGAAATGCTCTGGTAAACATGTATCCAAAATGTTGAAGCATAGACAAGGCACGCGAACTGTTTGGCAGGATGCCTGAAAGAAATGTGGTTTCATCGAATGCCATGATTGCTGGAAATGCATAGAATGTGTCTCTTACAAAGCAACTCGAAAAATTTCAATTAAATGCGATTGGCAGGTGTATAGCCAGACTCTGCAATCTTTGCCAGCAAACTCGCAGCTTGTGCAGAAATGGGAGCTTTGGAACGGAGTATGGACATCCATCATACGATAAACGATGAAGGAATTTCGCCAGATGTTCTAGCTGCAATTGCCCTAATAGATATGTATGCAAATTGCAAAATGTGGAAGCATAGACAAGGCACGTTATCTGTTTGACAAAATCTATATAGAGACTAATAGAGATGGAGAGAGAGATGTAGAGAGGGAGAGAGAAAGAGGGAGAGATAGAGATATATGGTCAGGGAAAGATGTATATGGGAAGGGAAAGGGAGAGAAATATAGATATAGAGAGATAGATAAGGGGATAGTGGGAGAGAGGGGGAGAGAACAGTGGGGAGAGAGGGAGAGAGATAGGTAGAGGAAGGAGAGAGAGAAAAGGAGAGAGAGAGAGATAAAATGAGCAATTGAGAGAAAGGGAGAGATAGATCGATAAAGAGTGGGGAGAGATTGATCGACTTGGTGATCATTGTATGTCAGCCAAATAATTTAAAATCATATTCCGAAAGAAAGTCCCCCGTTACAAGGGACAAGTCCAAAAAGGATATCTTACGGTGTTAATTATATAGATTTTATATAAAGATAGATACGCTAGTTAGCCTCTTTGTATGCTAGAATATACGATTAACTGAATACCTGAATACCTGACAAAATGATTGTATCCTCATAAAGTTGGGGCTGCAGGTTGCAACAATTATATGCTTACCTTATTTGACTCGTCGGTTTCCACATCACGATTGCTTGATTCAAGCTCTGATTGAGCAAAAAATGCCTCCAATACAAATGCAACCACCTGCATTCCAATACTGAATAGTTTAAAATATGCACAAACGCAATCAGATCATGCAAAAGAAATTGTATCATCCCGTTCGAGGTTATGCACACCATTCTACTCAATGAACTTGTTTCAAGTTGCAATAAACGACAAAAAAAATAGCTACTCCATGTCATAAAAAAATAAGTATTTATCTATTTTAAATACAAATAAATTGTTTTACCAGATTAACGAGGAGCAAAACTGTGATGAGCCCTGCTGGCTCTCAGCTCAAAACTCCCAAATTCTTAAGTCTTTAATTGTTTTTTTTTAGTTTTTTAAAGAAATCTTATTAGACAGAAGAGAAGGGGCGCAGCATATTTTTGCTCATAAAAGATAATTTTGATCTTATTTCTTCAGAATGAAAGTACAGAATATAATATTAAACACCAACAGATAGATTAAGAATGATAAACATACCAATCAGGCTCCAGATTATTTAAATAAGAAACTGGCCAGGTCTACAGCCGGAAATGGTGAAAATCAGCATAAAAGCACGCCCAAGCTCCAGACAAGGTTTCTCCAGCTCAGAAATTGGTCACAACCCTCTGAAATCACTAGCCGCCAATGTTAGATGCCAAAGCCCTCTCAAAAGGAAGGCGTTTTAATTAATTACTTCACACGCCTTTCTCAAGGCACAAAACCCAATGCAATCCGTACGGCCATGAAAGGAAGCATTAGAATCTCTGAAAGAAAGTCTCTGAAGCTGTGGAAAGGGCGCCACCAGTAGAAACCCTCTAGAATGTGCAAAAGACAAACAACTGCATATAAAATCCCTCTGTCTGCAACTGTAGAACTTCTGTGTGAAGCTCTCAACTGTACTGATTCAGCTGATCTTTCACAGCCTCAAGAGTACTCAACACTGAAGAGTTTTCCGTTCTCCAATGGACAAATTGATCAAACCCTGGTCACAGGAGAATGCTCAAAGAAAGATGCTCAAGGCAATTCGAAATAATCAAAAGGTGAGTTTCTATTGCCAGGAAAAGCCTTTATATGAAATGGCACGCATTTCAAGAAATGTACGGCCTTCCTCTTCATTAAAATATTATAATTTTTTAATATATTCCCTTTCAATAGTTTGAGCGCACTTTTATAATATTTAAAGTCATTAAAATATTATAATCCCCTTTTGACATTTAAGTGATATAAAAATATAAATAAAGTCAATGTGACTTTATTAAAAGGCGTTTTAAGTTAATAAATTAACTTAATCACTTAAATTTCCGTAATATGCTCAAAACTCAAGATAATCTCGTGCCGTCAGAAGCGATGAACTCCAGGAATGCCAACGCTCACTGTGATCTAAACACTGTCCACTGAAAACAAGAACAAACAAACTCTCCAAAATGCACCACTGACCCTCTATCCAAACTAGCTAACCCACAAGGATCCAATAAAGGGCTAACACACTGTCAACTATGATCATGCCGAAAACGGGGACATTACAGTCCGCCCTCCCTGAAATTGCTTGTCCGCAAGCAATCTCAACAACAAAGAATCAACCACTCCACCAGGATCCCAAGGATAGTGTCGTGAAATGTCCCTCATGTCATCAACTGTCTCCTGTAACTCCCAAATCTGATCAACTGGATCATCATGCTGTACCCTGTCAATCTCAACACCATCTGTCACAGGAGAGAAAAACTCAAAAGGAAGCAAGTCAAACCGCTGACAACACTTGCTCCCTAAAACCGCCCGAGATATGCTATCATCTAACATATCTAACACCTGCATACCGAATTGTGCATCTGAAATAGGTCATGTACATGATGACTGAAAGTGAAACTGTGTAAACTCCTAACCATGTACACACTGGAAATCTCCTCAACGAGCTCTGTCTGAAATCTCGATGCACTGACGGAATCTCCAATACTATGATCAACGCTCTTGCCTAAATCAGGATCAAAAGTAGAATCAGTATCCACCTCAAAGAGCGGATTATCACAAGAAGATGTAGCATCTGTCTCATAAAGAGGATTTTGTACTAACTGAGCCTCATAACTGTACTGATCCCAATCAAACCCCTCTGATCCCATGGGACTAGAATCAAAATGATAATCCTCCTGAAACATCTCATGCTCCTCCTCTAGAATCTTCGGTTCTATCTTCTCACCTTTTGCGTTGACGAGAATGATAGATCGCATACTCCCATCCTGAAAACCAGCTTGCTGGTCCGTTAAATCAGCAAGGTCATCACCCTCATAAAACCACTCCATTTGTCTATTTGAACCCTTAGGCTTGAGAGGACAATTGTGGTTTTGGTCATAAGGAGCTTTGCAATAGAAACATAGCTTCCTCCTACGCAAATCATTCATAGTTTCTCGATCTAAAGGGGCTGCAAATTTCTTTTTCTGATCTGTATTATCAGCCTTCTTTGGATCTGATTTATTTTCCGTGTATGATGTTGTAGGCTTCGAGCTCGAGCTAAAAGGCTTACGAGGTGTAGATAGCTCCATGCTGCGAGCTTTCCTCATTGCCTCCTGTAAGGTAGGTGGATCAAATGATTTTATCCAACCTTTCATGGGCTCGAAAAGACCTTCAATAAATAATATGACCAGCCTTCTCTCTGAGATCCCTGTCACCATAACAGATAGTCTTTGGAATTCACCAATGTACGATTCCAAGCTACCCAACTGTTTCAGCTGTGCTAAATCTCTGAAGAAAAGCTCAGGATCCCTTCTGTCAAATCTCTCTACCAGTCTATCAGTAAACTCCTGGTAAGAGGTAATCCTGTCATGATGAAGGGTAGTCATGCCATGAATCCACCAGTCATGTGCTACGCCATCTAGATGAAGTGCTGCAAAGCGAATAGCATCCACCTCAGGCATGGGGCGTAGTGTCAGGAATGTATCCAACTTACTCACCCAAGCACGTGCTGTAACTCTACCACTGCCATCATAGTGAACTAAGGTTAGTTTGTTGGTAGCCTGTTTGAGATCATTCTGCTTGTGTCTAGGCCTCCTGTCATTCCTGCTTCTGGTGTGTTCTCTCTTCTGGCTTATGAATCTGTCGAAGTTAAGGTGCTCCTTAACCCTCGGTGGCAAATTATCCCACTCATCATGCATAGCCATAATATTATCTGCAAAATTTATCTCACCACCTTGTTCAGCTTCGTCCACTTCATCAGCATCATCTCTGGTGAACGTGGGATATGTAGCTCTTTCATAAGTGCGTACTGGATCTATAATTCTTTGTGGCTCTCTATGGATACTGCCATCTCGATCTGGATCCAAACTACGAGCTCTGTTTATTGACAAATTTTGAACATTCGTGCTGAGTTGTTGAAGAATAGTTGCTACCTGTTCTTGCCCTGCAACCATGCCTCTAAGCACGTCTTTTGCTTCTCTGTCCTCATCCTCCCAGTTATTTCTGTGAGAACTTTCTCCAGCCCTGTTCGCCATATTGTCCCAATCTAATTCCTCCTCCTGATCTGCAAACGGAAATGGTGGAAATGGATTATGGTCGCCTCTTTGATTTCTAGGGCCACCTCTGAAATAGGACTTACCAAAACCCTCTCTGTTTGACTTCATAAATTCTCAAACCCCACAAGCTGGCAGGATGTGAGCTCTGATACCACTGTGATGAGCCCTGCTGGCTCTCAGCTCAAAACCCCCAAATTCTTAAGTCTTTAATTGTTTTTTTTTAGTTTTTTAAAGAAATCTTATTAGACAGAAGAGAAGGGGCGCAGCATATTTTTGCTCATAAAAGATAATTTTGATCTTATTTCTTCAGAATGAAAGTACAGAATATAATATTAAACACCAACAGATAGATTAAGAATGATAAACATACCAATCAGGCTCCAGATTATTTAAATAAGAAACTGGCCAGGTCTACAGCCGGAAATGGTGAAAATCAGCATAAAAGCACGCCCAAGCTCCAGACAAGGTTTCTCCAGCTCAGAAATTGGTCACAACCCTCTGAAATCACTAGCCGCCAATGTTAGATGCCAAAGCCCTCTCAAAAGGAAGGCGTTTTAATTAATTACTTCACACGCCTTTCTCAAGGCACAAAACCCAATGCAATCCGTACGGCCATGAAAGGAAGCATTAGAATCTCTGAAAGAAAGTCTCTGAAGCTGTGGAAAGGGCGCCACCAGTAGAAACCCTCTAGAATGTGCAAAAGACAAACAACTGCATATAAAATCCCTCTGTCTGCAACTGTAGAACTTCTGTGTGAAGCTCTCAACTGTACTGATTCAGCTGATCTTTCACAGCCTCAAGAGTACTCAACACTGAAGAGTTTTCCGTTCTCCAATGGACAAATTGATCAAACCCTGGTCACAGGAGAATGCTCAAAGAAAGATGCTCAAGGCAATTCGAAATAATCAAAAGGTGAGTTTCTATTGCCAGGAAAAGCCTTTATATGAAATGGCACGCATTTCAAGAAATGTACGGCCTTCCTCTTCATTAAAATATTATAATTTTTTAATATATTCCCTTTCAATAGTTTGAGCGCACTTTTATAATATTTAAAGTCATTAAAATATTATAATCCCCTTTTGACATTTAAGTGATATAAAAATATAAATAAAGTCAATGTGACTTTATTAAAAGGCGTTTTAAGTTAATAAATTAACTTAATCACTTAAATTTCCGTAATATGCTCAAAACTCAAGATAATCTCGTGCCGTCAGAAGCGATGAACTCCAGGAATGCCAACGCTCACTGTGATCTAAACACTGTCCACTGAAAACAAGAACAAACAAACTCTCCAAAATGCACCACTGACCCTCTATCCAAACTAGCTAACCCACAAGGATCCAATAAAGGGCTAACACACTGTCAACTATGATCATGCCGAAAACGGGGACATTACAAAAACTGTTATCACATAATAGCTAATGAAATATATCAAAGTCCACGAGGTTCCCGTCAGTTTCACATAGCTCTGAAATGTATCAAATAATTATATCAAATAAATCAATAAAGAAATGAATACTGCAGAAAAGATTTAAATAATGCAAATAATCAGATTAAATTTTCTTGGTATCAACTGAGAAGCAATAGTCACAAGTTATACCAGTAAAAATGATTGTAAACCTTTTGACAATAATGACCAATTAATATTTTTCTCTACGTTATAAAACATTATTGATCCAGTATGTCAACATTAATTGTGGGAACCAACCCATTATATCTACACACTACTGCATGATCGCTAAAATATTGTCACAAGGTTGAAGTTCGTGTTTGTGTTTGAGTTTGATAGAAAAAAAAATCGATTATGTTTGACAATGAGATATAATTTGAAAAAAATTGTAATTAAATTATCTAATATAAATTTGAATTTTTTTATTAAAAAATATAAGACATAAATCCACAAAATTGTACATATAAGTAGACATTGCTAAACATATTTGAAATTTATATAAAAAATGTCACATTTAGAAACCATGATAAACTTATCAAAGTTAAACCATAAGAAACATATGAAATCACAAATCACAATTGCAAATATATGTTTTTTTTTTTTGTTAAAAAGTAAATCAAGAGTCAAGACTCAACACTTTAAAAAAAGTTTTGAAAATCATCAAGAGCACTTAGCTGACTTAAAGCAATATCATTGTCACTAGATGCACTACTCAATTCATCATTAAATAAGTCACGCTCATTTGCAACTGCTATGCCTTTTGGAATTTGTTAGAATTGTGAAGAGGTGTAGTCTTTTGTTGATTTACTTATACACAATTGTAAATTACTATGAAGGTAAACAAGATCTCCCGACCTTTCAGCCAACAATTTGTTCTCTTTTTGGAATGGACTTGGTCAAAGCAGCTCTAGTTCCTCTCACAAGCTGATGAATCTGCTCTTTGACTCAACATTTGAATAGTGAAGTATTGTAGTTTAGGGTTTGTGCCCCATAGGCCATTTACCATCTACACCTAATGATATCAATTTGTGACATGTCGTATTTGGTTGTTGACATTCCAAACATCGCTTTTGATGTCTTGTATTTCCAACACTGGTCTCTAATTAGGCTTGATATTGTTGGATTTGGTCCAAACCTTTCAATGGCTTTCATAAAGCCCTGCCATAACTTCATAATTACTTTTTCTATCAATTTGAAATAGCATAGGCTCTAAACAACAAGTTGCAACATGTAACATCCCTGCAAACTCTATACTTTCTTTTTGTGTTAAGGGCCTAATGTGCTGATGTAATTTGGACTAAGGTGGAAATCCTAACTTTGAAACAACTATTGTGTTGAACATTTTGAATGTTGTATGGATTTCACAATTGATGCTTTAGATTTAGCATTTTAATTGTTAATTATTACAATTTTCGAGTAATTGAAAGCTATGAATTAATTGATTTCATTTTAGTTTACAACATGGATATATATTATGTTTCGAGCTAACCAACAACTGATGTTTTGTGGTGATGTGTGTATGAGAATTGGAATGGTTTTGCAGGTGCTAGGGATACAACGAAAATAGACCTAGCAACTTTTCTTGAGAATAGTCCTTAGGCCTTTTAACCCTGCTTTGTAACTAGGAGATTGAGTCACCCTAGATAGATCACCCAACTGTGAATTTCCTCATTGAATGCAAGTTGTGTCTCTAACTTGTATTTAGTCACTTCACTCTAGAAGGATGGTCAATTAACTTTCCATCTCCCCATAAACATACTATAAGAGCCATCAATAGTAGCCTGATGGATTTGCAACCTTTGTTGACTAAGTGTCAATAACTATCATGGTGATGGACATTTTTGTCTTAAATCAATTTTAAGGTGTGGAAAATAAAATAAGGCCCATAATAAGGGGATTGTCAACCTATTAGAAACAATGTTATAAATAAATTAAAAGCAAAGGAAAGAAAATAAAGTAAATATTAAAAAGTAATTAAAAATGAATTAAAATAATGAAATGAGCTAGGTTGTGGCATTTACTCTAGTGACCCAGCAAGGGAGATAACTCAAATTAAATGCACATGGCATTGGTTTGTAGAGGAAGGGTGTGAGTATGTTGTGAAAGGAACACATAGTCTGTAAGGCATCACATCCCACCTCTAGCCATCCAAAATTGTAGGTTAGGGACCAAGTATGGTGTGCAAGGCAAGAATGTGAGCAACAACCTACACAAAAATGTGATTTGGGGATACTTGGAGGCATATGTAATGTCCCCATTTTGGCCATATGCTCTTCTATGACTGATAGCCTATTTTCCAGAAATCCGTAGGCTGATCAGAAGTGAAATTAGGGTTTCCTTCGCTTGGTAGTTTTTGACATTTTTTGGAATTTACTATGTTTAGTAAATTCTATTTTTGGTAGTGATCAGTTGTCAGCACTTCAGTAAGTCATTTTCAGTTGGAGCAGTTGCTTGGGTTTGATTTTGGCTTTAAAAAAGCATTATTTGGTGAAATAATATATTTCAAGGAATTAATGTTTTAATTTCAAGTTGACCCCTTGGCCTTGTTCATTAAGTTGTGTTTAAAAGGTGGCCATGAAGGGGGATGCCCTCATGAAGGAGATTTTAAATATTTAATAAAGTTTTATTGTGCCTTGAACTGGACACCATTCTAAAGGAGGATTTAATATTTTGAATTTTAAAATATTTCAAAGGGGACTTTTGGCGTCCCATTCTTGGAGGAGTTTTGGGAATTTGAAAAGTCACCTCTTTTTCTTTAAAACAAAAGTTTTGTTCCAGCTTTTATCATCCATGAAATTATGCTAAAGTTATGCTGTCGAAATGACAATTGATATTTTGCTTCGAGGAAAGTTTACCTCCTAGCTTCTCACCAATTTCGTGTTCGAAATACAACACCTAGTTGGACATTTGCTGCTTCTCAAATCAGACTAGCAGATTGAGCTCAACAGTTGAAGATTTTGATGAAATTTCCAGTTTTGAAGTTGTTGATACAGTCACAGCTGAAAGTCGAATTTGTATACAGCTTTGTGAGTAATTTTTATTTTGTTCTAGGCATTCGAGAATCTGATTTCTATGCTTTGGGCGACCCCTTCCACAAGTTTTCAGATTTTTGTTTTGAGTTGCTGATTTTTAATGACAAAATCGCCCCTCAAGGAGGGCCATACCATTCTTGAAAGCATTGGAATTCGTGCTTGAATTATATGCTGAGTTTTGGTGCTGTTTTGTGATCTGTTTTTGGGCGCCTACCTCCTAGAAGGCTTTTGCAAAAGACATCACTCAATTCAGAGGTAATTTGGTGAAGTTATAAGCATTTAATTGGTTTCACAGTTGCTGGTTATTTATTTCCGAATTGTTATTTTACATCAGACTTGTTTAAGTTTGAATCTCCAGTCCTTTATTCATCATTTATTGTTGATGTCTAACATGGAATCATCCAGTATCATGGTACATTGAATCTATTGTAATTTTCATGTAATTTGCAGCTCTTTTTCCATATTGTAAGACTGTAAACATTAGTATTGTTCCAGTCTTTTATTGCTGCAATTCTTTCTTTAATTTCACATTAGTACCCCTGGATGGTTTACCGCCAGTGTGGATAATTGAATTTTTATCACTCTTGTACCCACTCTCAAATGGTGAATCCCCACTCTTAAGTGGATGCCCGCCGCAGCGAAAGAATTAGTTAGTATGAATTCCTATGGCTGGTTATCCGCCTAATTGTTTCAATTTCAATTAATAACTCCGTCATATGTTAGCACCTCGCCCTCACTGGGATCTTGAGTGCACATTCTTGACGTTGAGTTTGTTTCATTTCAGTTGCTTTCCTTTCTGTATCAAGTTGAAGCATAGGGATCCTCTGACCATATGCCCGCCCCTCTTCCTTAAGTGGTTTTAGGGCGCATTCTTGGTTAGAGTTGTTTTGTTAGAGGTTTTGATTGGAGCTAACGCTAATCAAGTTAGCCAAGTGCTGGTTTGTGTTGTGCAATTTAACGAAAAAATTGGTTAGCATATTTCAGCATAGGAAAAGAAAAAGCATGTGGGAGAGGGTTAGATTGGGGGAAAAAGAGCAAAGGTGTTTGTAAGCTATGCATACATTTGAAGGAAGCTTCATCAATTACATTTTTCCTAAACTGCAAGTCATGTGATTTCCTTCCCTCTATACCCCCATTTGTGATTTCTATAGCTTGAAGGAAGTTTAATTTTCCCTAGGCTTATCTGTAATATTGTTGAAGTTTATCTCTCTTTCTTAATCTATGTTTGCACAAGAGTATTGGTTAGGAACTCTATTTACTAATTGGTGCACATGTGCTATTCATCTTAGATAAAGAATGATAAATGATGTTATCAACTCTAGTTCTTGAATGTTTTTTATGTATATGGTAAAGTATATTATTTGGCAACTAAAAAACAAAGAAAGTTTAGACAAATAAATAAGGATGGTATTTGGTAAATTACCCTCACCATAGTTGCAAGAGTGTCCCCCACATTAAGAGTTGCTTAACCTTCCTTTATTGACACTGAGAAATAAGGTTAAGGAATTAGTGTTATGAACATCACTAGTGTGTGGAGGAAAAACATTGAACTGAGGTAGCCAACAATGAGCCTTCGTTGTTATTCCTCTCAAAGTGACCAGATTGTTGTAGAAATCTAGATGTCAGAGTATAGTGGGAGCTAACTATGAATCTTTTAACCTAATGTTGCCTAAAAACAAGGTTTAACTAAAAAAGTAGTGCCTTACTGCCGTGAATTTAAGATACTAGGTATACCTGCCCCTATATTCACCATGTATTTAGTATAAAATATATAGTATAGGATGTTTGCTTTCCTTGTTTGAGTAGGATGCAAATCTCTACTCCTTTAAAGATCAGTGATTCATTTGTTGAATGCCAGAGGCTTGGTAATTGTGTCACTAGCTCACCTAAATGATAAGGGCTATTATAACTTGAGGAAGATCTCACGCAAGTTGAGTGGGGATAATCTAATGGAAACTAAGTATCACTAATCTAATGATTAGCTACATGTCCTTAGACTTTGGATAACCATTTAACTATAATAGTTTATGTTTGCACAAATAAAATTGCAAGGATTTGGCATAGCCTTGTGATATAGGCCACAAAAATGATAAATAATAGTTGTGTTAAACAAAGGAAGACTACATATAAGAATTGAGCTTTATCAACTGATGTAAACCTTATGTAATAGGAGGTTAAATAAGGACCTTGAAGCTCTCTCTGTTCTAAGGTTTGAGTAAATAAGTCTTTGCGAAAATTTTTCTGACTTTATCAAATGGGTGTTCGCTGCCATGTATATTTTATGCTCAAATAAAATAAGTGGATGGAGTTACCTTGTTTTTCCTTAAATCACCCGAACCATTAAACCTAACAAAAAGATTTAAATCTAGCCTTATAACCTGCAAGTTAAAGCTGATAAAAGGAATGAGATAAGATTAGGTGGCTGGTCAAATGCTATATGAAGGAGTTTCACTAAATCGTCATTTTTTCCATAGACTTTGGCCCATCTTTCAACCAAAAAAGATTTCCTTACTTCTTTGTTGCTGTTTCCTTCTTTTGTTTTAGCTTGCAAGAGTTGGTGATCAAATCTCAAATACTTGCAGTTGGGTCATGGCCATGTGATTGTATCACCTTGAAGAAGAGCCAAAAGAGTATCCACATTTCAAGTTTGGGGAAACTCTGATAAAAATGGAGCAAGTTATTGAGTTGCGGAGTTTTAGCCTACATTCGGACTTGCGAAACTTTTGGCCTTACCTGGATCCTGCTAAGTCCCTTTGGACTTCATTCCTCCGTCGACTGTTAATGCATGATTGCCTCATTTCTTGTATAACTTCTCAAGTGATCCAAACACATCCAATGACCCTCGTTTTCCCGCAAGGTCGCCTTAGGTGAAACTTCTCCTTACTACCGGATCCATCCCAATGGTCCACAATTTCCCACAAAACTTTTTGTTGTGTAACTTTCATCGCTAAATGGATATTGTCCACATACCTTTTGAAATCCCACAAAGTCCAAAGGCCCCTTGAGTCTCCACAAATTTACTTTGTGCATGGTTTGAAGATCTAAGGTGAAACTTTTATAACCATAAGGACATGTCTTGATGACGCATGCATTTCCGTAACGTCCCAATGGCCACAATTTCTCTGCATGATGTATGGCGGAACCCCTTCAAATTTTCACAACTATTTGAAATGCGAAAAAGGTGTCAAAGACGGTTTTAATCACCTGCACACGGATCCTAAGGGTGAATGGAGGCTTGACACGCATCCTATCATGCTTGGACATGGGTTAACCACCTCTACTCCATCTCAAATTCTATAAATATGGATCTTGATCTCATTTTAGGGAGCTTTTTGGGAGAGTCTTCTATAGAGGTTGTAAATCTGTTGTGCAAAGTTAGAAGATTTCAATGAGTAGAAGCTAGGGGAGCTTGTTGGGTACAGATGTAGGTGAAGTTGTAAGGCTTGAGAGACAAGGCCATTGAAGGCATGTAATCAAAATGTACTCCTGAACATGAATAAAATGACTTGAGTTTTGTTGGGAATGTTTTTATTTTGTGAGCTAAGTGTGTTTTAGCTACATGACTAGGCAATCTGGTAAGACCCCTTGGTCATGATTGCATCAAGTGGTATCAGAGCAAAGTTTGCTCATTGGGAGGTGTGCTGAGATGAGTTGTGTGAAAGAGTTTGAGAGATGAGAGTTAGTTGGCTGTCCTCCAATAGAGCTTGAAGTTGGGTAGAAGGTGTAGAGTTCCTCCACTAAGTGAGAGAGTGGGTAGAGGAAGCATTTTCCAAAAATATATGTTGGGTAGAGGATAGGTGAGTGTGGGTGAGTTTGTCACATGAGTCTTATAATTGTGAAATTGATTTGGCTATCCTCTAGCATAGATAAGGTTGGGTAGAAAGTGTAGAGTTCCTCCATTGAGAGAGGGGGTAGAGGAAGCATCTTTCATAATCTTTATTGGGTAGGAGATAGGTTGTGTATGAGGGTTTTGGTGCAAGTATAAAAGAGGGCCTACAACTGTTGAAAGTGTGTGTAGGCTGCAAATGTTGCATATTGTGTGAGGTTGTGTGTGGTTGAAGATGGCAAAGAGGAAAAGCATGAGGCTGGCTATACAAAAGCCTTTAGGGATCCTAGTCCTTGTTAAGAGAGAGAGAATGTACAAGGTTGGGATTAAAGAGATGAGAAATATGCTAAAAGGGTTGAGTGAAACCATAGTAGTAGTGGAAAGGAGAAAATAAGAGGACATAGGTTTGGTTCCTGATGAACTTGTGTGTGCAACAAAAGAGGAAAAGGTTGCAATAGGTGGGGTTGTAGCAACATGTCTTGTTGAAGGCATGGAGAGTGTGGTGAGTGAGGTTGCAACAAAGGCATGTTTGAGTGAAGGCATGGAAGAAGAGCAGAAAGAAGTTATAGTTGAGGGTGGTGTTACAATATAGGTAGAGAAGAAGAAAGATGAAGATGTAACAAAAGTTGTGGAATGTCCTTTGGAGAAAATGAAGATGATGGAGAGTGCAATCAACAAAGTACACAGAGGGTGGTTGTGCGGCAAGGTGAAGCAGATGACAAGCAGACAGAGGATACTGGAGAGATGTATGTAGATGGGGTGGCGAGTGTGGAGGAGGTTGTAGGAAACCTTTGGTGGAGGTTGAGCTATAGTGAGTTCAATCCCACAAGGAAGAGGAAAGGAGTTAAGGAAAGTGAGAAGAGGAGAAGGAGAAGAAAATAAATTGGTGAGATGAGGAGGTTGGATGGTGGTGGACATAGGTCCACGAGAAGGAAGAGGAATTTGGAACAAACTGGGTGGAGGAGGATGACACTTGTCCCCGCCAAATGCTAGAAGAGGCAAAGGAGGAAATTTCTTGATGAACCTGCTTTAGTAGTCAAGTTTGTTGCAGGTTGTTTGCAACCTAGAAGGGTGGTTCTACCATCCAAATCCATTATGTGAGCTATGCTCACAACTTTTTTACTCGACATGTCTGATGTATGCATTCTGGCTCACTTGCAATCCTACATCAACCAAAAAAGAATTCCTTGCTTCTTTGCTGTTGTTTCCTTTTGTTTTTTCTTGCAGGCATTAGTGATCAAATGTCAGAGCTTTGTAGTTGTTTCATAGCCATGTGATTGAATCACCTTGAAGAAAAGCCAAAAGGGTATCTACATTTCAAGTTTGGGGAATATCTATTAAAAATGGAGAAAGTTATTGAATTGCGGAGTTTTAGCTTGCATTCAGACTTGCAAAACTTTTGGCCTTATCCGGATCCCCCCTAAATCCCTTTGGACTTCATTCTTTCACCGAATGCTAATACATGATTGCCTCATCACTTGAGGAACTTCTCAAGAGATCCAAACACATCCTGATGATCCTCATTTTCTGGCAAGGTCACCTTAGGTGAAACTTCTCCTTATTGTCAAATCCATCTCGATGGTCCATGATTTCCCGTAGAACCTACTGTTGCCAAACTTTCATCTTGTCATGCCCCTGAAATTATGACACTAAGATATAAAACATTGAAATGCAAATAAATAAATAAAATAAATAATAAAATACGTATTAAAAATACTAAAAGAAATATTAACAATTTAATATCATTATAATTATAATTATATTATAATTATCAATATAACAATATAAATATTATAAATATAAATAAATAATAATGGACGTGTCATTCCCCAATTTGTAATAAATAAAATAAAATGAAATATAAACAAATATATGGTAAGTGGCAAGGCTGTGATTCCTCCCTAAGGGGAGCAGCGCTTAAACCACGAGCAGCTATGATGTTGGGCAACGATTAATACATAGAAGCAAAAGATTATTTACAAGGCAGCAATAAGAATATAAGGCAGCAATTTTATTTAGGGGTATTTATATTTGTTTAAAGGACAACGATTATGTAAGAGGAGGCAGCGATTAAGAAGAAAAGGGAGGCAATGATTTCATGTGCTAAAGGGCAGCGATTCATTATAATGCAAGCATTTGAGGATAAACAAAGGAGTTTAGAAGCAGCAATTAGAGTTTATTAAAAGAAAATAATATGGAGCAAATGTAGGAACGTGAGTTTCCATAAGGTGGTGACCCTCCACCAATATAAAGGGAGGCAGATATAGATTGCAAGAGGAATATATTGGGATTTAGAATAGAGTACGAGCAGAACAGGAGAATTTATGCAGGGGAACGACAGAGATAATAGAAAGAAAATCAGAATAAAGGAAATGAAAAGTGAAGGCCATCAAATCAGGGAGGAGGATAATAAGCTTTAAGCACATATATTTAACAATGAATAAGGACAGAAATAAATACATTATCTGAATATAGCAACAGAGATCATCAGATAAGTACATTGTTGCAAGAACATATAATTATAGAAGTGTGTATATCTCTTGTATATATTTATATATATATTCATATAAAAATATAAATATATAGATTATGTATGATTAGGCAATAATGATACTTACAGCAATTATTAATCATTATCCAATTGAAACTAATCTATTGGTTTCTCTTTAAGCAATATTTCTGAGTATTGAGAACATATTGATCAAGGGGAGGAGCATACAAATCAAGAAGACAAAGAGACCCAGACTCGTGTATCACAACAGGCTGCTATTATCAAATACATCAATATAACCAAGTGTATTTTTTGCAGATCATTGCTTGCATATGTACGCATATTGCCTATATGATAATAAGAATATGTAAGTTACCGGTTCGGGTTCGGGGACGGGTTCGCGTACGAGAACCCAGTACGTGGGTACGGGCAAAATTTTTTAGGGGTTTGGGTACGTATGGGTACGTGTGTATATATATATATATATTAATAATTTAATATATTATAAATCTATATATATGTATTATATATACAAAAAAATAAGAGAAATATAGAGAATTGTAAAACTAAATCATTTCATAGTATGATACTTGATCATTGATCAATGCCAAATGCCAAAGATAAATATTAAATTACAATTGATAGTTGAAAAATATTCAAATAAAATTAGTTTACTGAATTACAAAATGTAGTTCATGAAACATTGAAACATGATTCAATATTCATTGTTCATGTGCTCATCAATCATCAAAAGGATTGTCAGAATCATCATGACTTGGATTTTGAGTGGTTTCAACTTCAAAATCATCATCATTTGAACCCAAAGCGGATCCAACACCATGTGATATGTCATCAATATCACCCACATCATCCATAGTGGCTCTAGCAAGATCCTGAATGGTTGCATCCAAGTCAGTAGACTCGGGTGCTACATCCCAAAGCCTCGCTGCCCCCTGCCTGTATTGAGGATCCTTACGTGACAGAAGACGCAAATTGGAATGAATGTACACTAAGTCTTCAGCTCTTTTTGCAGCCAACCGGTTACGCTTCACTGAGTGGATAAAGGAGTATGTACTCCAATTCCGTTCAGCGGCAGAAGAGCTTGCAACCTAGAGAGAAAACCAACAAAATTAAAAATAAAATAAAATAATGCAAGATAAATTCAAGAATGTTAAGTGTTAAATTTTACAATACAAGTGGCAAAAAAAAAAAACTTACTTGTGAGAGGATCTTGATTGCAAGAGGTTGGAGGTACATATAATCTTGACCATGGAGGTACCACCATGTAAGACCATCCATTTTGTATTGGTCTCTAGCAACAGAAGCATTATGATTTTTTGATTTTCCTGTGACAAACATTCCAAATTCTCTCATGACACTTGCATGCACTTCTGGATCACTGAACATTCTACTAAATGCCGTCTTATACCCATTAGCAACTTCACCATCTCTATATGGCGGTATTCTCCCTGGGATAGAAAGTATTTCAGTGGTATAGTACCTCGGAGATAGGGCATATGCAAGGAGGTGCAATGGAGTTGTCATCTTGTTCCAACGATGAAGAACAATTGCTTCCACCCTTTTGTACAAGGTGTCTTCAGGATCATTCTCTTTTTTTTGTATTTCTATTTTTATTTTTTCCAACATTGTGTCCATGCTATCATAGACATCCCCCAAGCATGGTTCATCTGTATCAGCAAACCGAAGCATAGACATGATAGGTTCGGTGAATTCCAATACATAATTCACACGATCCCACCAATCGTCATTCAAGATCAATGCCTTGACTTTTTGGGCCCTCTCTGAATTTGATTGCTTCCATATACTCCATTGGTTGCTAATAACCATTTGACTCAATGCATCTTTCACCTTCACAAGTCGTCTCAGAACAATTGTGTGAGATGCAAACCGGGTCTCGACAACCTAAGAACATGTTAATAGTAAGTTAATAACACATTTAAAATATGTAAATAATGCAAAAAATTATTTTATTCAATTATGTAAACCATGACATAAATGATAAATGAAACTAAATAAATTAAATTTTAAAATTTACCTTCAACAATTCCAATGTTGAAAAAGTTCTGAAAATTGCTTGTGACATATGGTGGTTTGTCACAAACATCTGGATCTCCTCAGACTCCTGGTATATTTCTTTCACCCACTCTATTTGGGTGCCAATTGCTTGCATCACCAAATTGAGGGAGTGTACGTGCATGGTGTCCAAAAGATGTGCTCATATCTGGCCTCTACCAAAGCACCTGCAGCCCTGCAAACTTTTGCATTGTCCGTAACTACTTGGACAACATTTTCACTACCCACCATCTCTATGGAGTCAATGAGAATCCTGGAAATGAACACTGCATCTTTCACTTCCCCTTCACAGTCAACCGCCCTCAAAAACATTGCCCCCTTGGGGGACACTGCAATAACATTAATCAATGGACGGTTTTTGCAATCTTTCCATCCATCGGAAACAATAGATACACCTGTTTCAACCCAAGAATCTCTAATTGGTTTTAGTTGGGCCTCTACATATTTCTTCTCTTTTTGCAATAAGGTGGTACGCACCTTTTCATACCCAGGACTTGTGAAATCAGGAGGTGCACTATTTATTGCTGACACCATGTCCTTCCAATATGGTGATCTCACCAAGTTGAATGGAAGACCATTGGCATAGAGGCAACGTGCAATTTTTTCTTCAGCAATATCTCTTGCCTCCATTTTAAATGCCTTCTCTAATGGACCTCTCTTGCGGGTGGTGGTTTCTGGTTCTTCATCTTCTTCTTCCGTAGAGGGTATAGACAAGAAGGGATGTCTAGAGGGCCTAACTATCTGATGAGTGGGTAATGTTGTTTTTTTCTTTCCGGAACTATAACTAGTTTGTTTTCCTCTTGCAATGGAATTGTCAGCATCTTCTTGTTCTTTTATAAATGTTGCTATTTGTATAGCAGAAAACCCCTTCTTATCTGGGCCCACACACATATTAATCCCTTTACCACCAGGGCCCATAAAATGAAGTTTCACTCGGTAGTAGGAGCTATTATATTGTACATTGCAAAAATTACACTTCCAAACAAACCCCCCACCTCCAGGAATTTGTGAAATTCGTGTGGTATGTCTCCATAAAGGAGATCCTTTATCAATTTTGAACTTTTGGCTTCCATCCCCACCCACTGAACTTTGACTACTGGCCATTGTTGCAATCTCTAAAAAAAATGAAAAAAAAATATATATTTGAAAAACTTATTCACAAACTTGAAAAAATTCATCAAAAACTAAGAAACTTAAAAAAATTCATCAAAAGATTGAAGAATAGGGTTTAAATGCATACCTTGAACACTTAAATCTCCTTTGTAGAAGCTATTTGCCACTCCACAATCGATCTCCTTCAAATGCAATCACCTCCCTTCAAAATGCTAAGATGGACACAAAAAATAGAGAGAGCAAAATGAGAGGTAAAAATGAAATGTTTTAGTGTTAAAAGGCCTCATATTGGGTCGTTTTAGGGTTTTAAGGCAAAATAGAAATTAAAAAAATGTTTTTTTTTCACTTTTGGGCCCACTTTTTAAGTGCGGGTCCGTGGTGTTCTCGTGGGTTCGCCTGAGTACGCTACCGGTTCGTCCACTACGTGCATGGTATCATTGGCACGCGTGGTGCGGCTCAAACCGGTTCGCTCTGCAAGCCGCACCTCTGTAATGTCCCCTTCAAACCTCGATTGTTCTTGTGACCTTGGCCTTTTTTCTCTCGAAACCCGGCTAGCCTGAAGATAAATTAGGGTTTCCTATTTTGAGGAGGTCATTGCTCGAGATGGTGGATTCAATGGCGGATTCTTTCTGGGTTTTCAGAGAGCTTCGCAGGGGTATGTTCATCTCGGCATTCCGAGCATTTTCTGGAATTTACTATTTTTAGTAAATTCTATTTTTGGCAGTAAATAGGATGGTCTCAGGCAGTTGACCTTCCCCTTCAGTTGACTCAAGTGGCGTATTCAGTTTCGGGTTTCAAAATGCAGTTTTGGGAAGTTGAGCTCATTTCACTTAAAAAATAACATTATAATTTAAATGTTATTTTATCACCTTGGCCTAGTCGAATGACTTAATGTCATTTTAAAAGGTGGACTCAAAGGGTGGCGCCATCATTAAGGATATATTTAATATTTGATGAATTCTCCAAAGTCAATGCAAGTTAATTTGGGCGCATTTATCAAGGTGATGATTTGATTAAAATATTGAATTTAATTAAAATGGTCAATATTGAATTTGAAGGAAAAAGGACGCCATTTCATGAAGGGAATTAGGGTTTTGACTTGAAGAAGAGTTTAGGGTTTCGAGAAGTCAACAAGAAGTTATAAAAAGGAGGCATTGAGCATCATTTCACATCTTTGGTCTATGCTAATGTTATGCTGCCGAAATGGTTGCGGAATTGCTTCGAGGAATGAATGCCTCCTAGTCTGGGCTCGACTTCGTGCTTGAGAGACAGCACCTAGTGGAGAGGTTTGCTTAGTTGAGTGTTTTGTAGTAAGTTTTGCATTTGTAGTTCAATTTCTAGCATGTTAATGAAGTTCTGGAGTTGCTGATTTAGTATAGCTGCATGTTGTATTTGCTCATAAGTCAAAAAATAAAAATATATTCGTTCTGGGTATTGGCTAGAACCATTTCTATGCCCTAGGCGCCCATTTGTGCAAATTTTGGTGATTTATAATGAAGAATCTGATTTTATCTTGTTGGTAGAACATTTCTAGAGGCTGTACCATTCTGTTCCGCCTGGCAAGTGTTTAGAAAAAAAAATACTTCAATTTGTCAGCTGTTTCTTTGTCTAGTCTTCATTGTCATCATCCTAGCATTCGTTTGCATCAAGTCTCATGTCATTCTGACAAGTATTGAGTGAGTTGTGAGCATTTTAGTGGATTTTAGGGTTGCTGGTTTTGCATTTAAAGGTGCAGATCTGATTTGATCAGAATTTTAAATCTGGTTTTTGAGAGAAGAAATCAGTTTGGTATTTCCATTAAGCAAGGAGAATTCTATATCTAAATGCTCGTTGAATTGTTCTAACTCTATGCTCTTGGCAGGCGAATTCTCTATCATATTGTAAGCTGACAGTAGTACTGGCAGCAGTTCTTAATCTTGCTTAATATTCTGATTTGTAACGCTTATTTTCATTAAAGTTGTTGTAATAGATCTATCTCCGCCCTATGGTAGCTACTTCCCATTCTGGGTGAGCAAGCACATTCTGGGTGTTGAGTAGTTTCCAGCTTTCAGCATTTCAATTCAAGCTTTGCTTTCTGTAATCACTCCGTCATATGGTCGCCCCTCACTCCGCATTGGATTGGGTAGCACATACTTGACGTTGAGTTCTTTTCTGCATTTAGAATAGAAGACCCTCTGACCAATGCTCGCCATCATCGGCGCCATACTGGTTAGAGTTACAGCATAAGCAGTTTGTTTTAGATCCTCTGACCAATGCTCACCATCATCGGTGCCATTCTGGTTAGAGTTGCTTTCTTGCACGTTTTGGTTTTCTCATCTAACCTTAACGGGTGCACTGCTTGTAAAGTTGTAATCTGATAATTGTAAAAATTCGAAAAAATTTGGCTCGGAATATTTCACACCCGGGCGAACCCACAGGGCTGGGCACGCACCCTGTGCGTACCCAGCGCGTACCCACAGGCGAACCCGTACCGGGTTCGCACCCGAACCAGGTTCGAGGCCTGTGGGTACGAATCCGGTAACCTAGAAGAATATTTAATGAATGATTTCTTGTGATAGAATATATGATGTGCTTGATTGTTTGGAACCCATCTTGTGGAAGGGCATGAGGTGCCAGTGGTAGGGGCCAAAAGCCCACTTACGACCTCTGCCCAACTCCTCACGAAGGTAGGGCCTGAGGTGTAGTGGTAGGAGCCAAAAGAGCCCACTCGTGATCTCCACCCGATCCCACAGGTTGGCAAATGTCTTCGGGGTTTGGGACATAATGGGGAAAGCAGGTACAAGTCACCAAGGGGGGGAATTGTGGTATACAACCTCTTAGGCTTGGCATATGGCTTCGAGTGGACCCATCATGTCCCTTCTCCCAAACTTGTTTGTATTGATAGATAATCTATGGATGCGATGAAATTGTCTAACTCTCCCTTGAAGAACCCAAACTTCACCCCTCACTAAGCCCTTATCCTTGACCACATAACTATAGGTTTGTTCTTCGAGATAGCTTCCTAGGTCCACTTGGTTGGGGTGGATAGGATAGTGGTCCACTTGGTTGGGGTGGACAAGATAGTGGTCCACTTGGTTGGGTTTGTTGCACCTTAAGCTAGATAAACAAGAACCTATACATCCAAATTGCTATGCATGACTAGTCAAGCTCTTATTATTCATTAGGTCCTCATAAAATATGAGCATTGCACTTTGAATTCCAATTGTACATTGTGGTATAAATTTATTAAGTTCATGTTCATATCATGTTGTTGATTAAAACTGATTTCAAAATTTACTTTGCTAGTTCTATTTCAAAAAAAATTGCTCCATGGATGGTTTTTACACATGTAAAGTGTGTGCATCATTCTCCATCTAGAATCAACCATATCCCATATCTCCATGTAGTCTACTTCCACATTGAATACTTTTTAAATGACTTCCTTGCAATAGTCCGTCCTTTCATAAAGTATGCCAAGACATGAGTGTTGCTATCAACCATACAAAACACATCAACAATTGGTTCACACGCATTAAAATTTTTGTTGCACTTTCCCAAAAGCTATTGTTTAAAATAACTTGCTTTATGGTCTTCCCTTTAGAACCTTTGGAAAGAGGACAATTCTCCCACTTATTGAAACACATAACAAATCCTAGAACAACTTTCTATTCAACCACCCTTTTCAAAGTGATATAAAATGAAACAAATTTTGTTTTACAAAGCCTTGACAACTCCCTAGATGCATGATATCTGTAAAGATTCAATGTAAGATGATAATTTCTTATAAAATATGCAATTGCTCTGATTTTGTGAATTGCTTCCATTACCCATGCAAATTTAGCCAAGTCATGAAGCAATAGATCTAGAGAATGAGCTGCACATCAGACCCATTATATTTGTGGGTACTTCTCTCCAATCAACTTCCCAACTACCACACAATTTTCTGTACTATTAGTTACTACTTGAACCACATTCTTCAAACCCACTTCAAGAATGGCTTCATCTAATATTTTAAAAATATACTCTTTAAGTTTTCTTATGGTTCATTGTGTCAATCACCTTGAAAAATAGAACACCTTGAGGGAAAGTCACCAAACATTAATCAAATGGAATTTGGCATATATCTAACCAACCATCACTCAACATGGTACACCCTGTTGCCTTCCATGAGGCCGACCTTAGCTAATTTCTCAATCACTCTATTTTTTGACCTCTACAAAGAGTTGTTCTGAAAGCCTCTAAAGAGGGAGGTGTGTATCCTTTGCCAAACTCTATAGCTTTTTAATTGCTTTCCGAAAATGTGGATTCCTAGCTACATTGAATGGAATGGCACTTGAATAAAACTAATTAGCTAATGCATTATCCACATTTTTTTTTCCATCGGTTTCTACAAGCTGTTTAATGTTTCACCCTCTATTGATCCCTCATTTGTAGTTGGTCGAGAGTGTACTTGGTTGGCCATGAGTCATAAGTAAATAAGACTTTAGTTAGTGAGTCATAAATAAATAAGACTTTAGTTAATATTAATATTTTCTATGTACTTGTCATGTTAGTTGTCTTGGGAATTAAGTCCATGATGAAGTAATTAGTTGTAATGAAGGGACACAACGGTCGGTCTCTCAACCACCGCCAGCGTACTATATGTACTTGAGTCATGTAGTCAAGAAACACTGTTACCATTGTTATGCTTATGTTCATCGATGTTACGTTGAGGAGATATTATGATGCTATGATGTAATTGCTAATATATCGAATTAATCAATATATATCTGTTTTGTGCAATTGCTATGTGATTATTTTATTCTGTCAATGCTGTTCTATGTTTTCGTTTACTCTGTAACTCATTTTACCACGTAGCGAGTAAACATTTGGTGCTATTGCTTAAGTGAATTCGGCGATCACCAGACGGTAGAATGGCATAGTGATGGGAAAACCGACCAAATAGCCGGTACAAACAAACGAGGAACGTGAAGGCGAGATCTAACGGAAAACCTTTGCAGCCTATGGGAAATCTCGTTAAAGGACCATGTACGTAGGGAGGCTCTCACGAGAGAGATTGCTCAATCGGTCATCTGGGATAGATTGCACGTCAACTCAGAGGTTGACCATCTCCTCACCAGGCTACCGAGGTTGTTGGCACACCACTACATTATCTTACAAGATCTCTGGGCTGAGAGGGATTAGGAACAGAGAAGGCAATAGATACTGCAACGGTATGAGGAGAGAACCAAGTGAGAAGAGGAGGAACGAGATACAAGTCGAAGACGTATGTTTGGCAATTAATGCTCGTATGCCTCAACAAAGGCCAAAACCAAGTACCGAAAGGGCAAGAAACTGTCGAGGAACAAGTACGGAGATCATTAAGACTTAAAGAACAAGAGAACTGACGGAGGAAATTAAAAAAAACCACCGAAGGAGTAGATGAAGATTGGAACGAAATAAAACAAAATATTGTCTGATTAACGAAATTAACATAATGTTTACTCGCTACGTGGTAAATGCAATACACAGTAAACAAAAATCTAGAACAACATTGATAGAATAAAATAATCACATAGAAAGTGCAGAAAATAATGTATTGATATTATATTCATATGGCTGCAAACATTACAATGTATATCATTTGTGCTCCTCTCGTTATTGCGGTACCCTCCAAGGGATGCGTTGGAGTTGTTCTAGGGTTTTGATGGTGTGCTTGGCGGTGTTGACGGTTCTCCCTGAGTGAAGAGTACTTGCACACTCCTTGTTTTAAGTTGTATGGGCATTCCTCAAAGAATGTCCCATCACTTGGCAGATATTGCAGAACAGCTTCTTTGGGCAGTTTGCTTTTGTGTGACCTTCTCTGTTGCAATCCGTACACCACAGTTCTCTAGCTTCCTTCATTCTCTCCTTGTCGGCCTTTAATTCTTTCATCATTCTTATCATATCCTTCTAAGTGCTTGCACCGTTTTTGACTCATAGTCGCTATTCTCGTCCGTACTCTCCTTGTTTGTCTTCCATTTCCCTCAAAATGATGTGTTTTTTTCACTCTATATCCATTGCTCAATTGTATGCCTCGGCTTACGACGAAAAAGGTACAACTTTCAATTTTTTTCTCAGTGACGGGAGCAAGCCTTCGATGAACCATCACTTATTTAGCCCATCAACTGGTTGGGTCTCTAGTTTTCCCAACAATTCTTTAAGTCTACGGTTGTAAGCTTGTACGTTCTCATTCTTCCTTTGATTTGTGTTGTAGATTTCTGCTACGATTTCACTATCATCTCTAAGGAGTTTGAATTCATCTTGTAATGCTCTCTTCAGTGTTCTCCATAATGTTCGGTGAATTGCATCCAGTTGCTGTACCAATCAATGGCTATACTCCTCAGTGTCATTGGGAATGATTTTAGCCAATAGTCCACATCATCTTGTTTGTTGGCTATCCAAATAGTCTCGCACGTCTTGCAGCACCGTACTAGATCTTCTGACTCATCCCCCATGAACTTTGGCAGCTTTTGCCTTTCGGTTGGTGGAGTCACCATCCTTCCCCGATGCCCTCCCTGTGTTAGACCTGATTGGATTGGTTCTCCCACAACGTCCCGGTGCATCACTGGCACTCTCGACTACATACGAGTCTCCTCAATGTCCTCTGTCAGCGTCCTCTACACCTCGGGTCTCTTGGGGTTCGTTCCAGTACTCCCTCTACCCTAGGGTCTTAGGCTCAGATCTTCTAGTCCTCGGCTCTTCGTTGCCGTCTGATATGGACAACTCCCGAATGCATCGGAAACTACTCTCGAGCTCTTCACTTAGTTCATTTTCATTTCCATTAAGTCTATATCTTTCTATGCACGGTGTCCTGAAGGGTCCTTTGTCCCTTTCCTTGGCAAGATTTTGGTGTGTTCTTGTGATAGATTGGTTTATTTCATCAAGGTTTTGGTGTGCTCTTGTACTAGACTAGTTTATTTCATTTATATCTTTATTGATTTCTTTGTCAATTTTCTTCAGCCTTCGTTGTCGGTTTTCTTGCTCCTGTAACCTAAGTGATTGTCGAACCTTTTCTTCTGGTGTTTCTTGCCCAATTGGTATTCATTTCTTATCCTTATTAGGTTGTACAGGCATTAAATGTTGGTCGTATGATCATTGGTTGTCCGGAGTACATCTTCTACGAATATCCCATTCTTCCTCCTCTTACTTGGTTCTCTCCTCATACCGTTGCAATATCTGTTGCCTTCAATGTTCTTGGTCGCTCTCCACCCAAAAATCTTGCAAGACAATGATATGGCAGGCCAGTAGCCTTGGCAGTCGGTTGAGGAGATGATCAACCTCGTCATTAACTTGCAGTTTGTTCTAGATGACTACCTAAGGGATCTCTCGCCTGAGAGCTTCCCTCCGTAGTGATCCCTCAACGATATGTCCCACAAGTTCACCAAATCTTGTGTCAAATCGTCTTCTTGTTCCTCGTTTGTTTGTACGGGTTCCTTCATCGGTCAACCCATCATGACGCCATTCTACTGTCAGGTGATTTCCCTAAGTACGCTTAGGCAACGGTGCCAAATGTTTACTCACGGGAATGAATTCCAACGTACTATGAGAGAAAATGAAATTAATAGAACATAGACAAGTACGAACAATCATGAATGCATATTGCACAACAAAATAGTACTTCATTTATTATTCATGGTAACCAAGTACAATTATTCATACTAGAATGTAACATGTAACATAATATCATTATTACCAACATCTTAACTCCCGACACCTTGTCAAAAACAGTGCAAGCACTCTGGAAGGATATGATAAGAATGATTAAAGAATTAAAGGCCGACAAGGAGAGCATGAAGGAAGCTAGAGAACTGTGGTGTATGGATTGCAATGGGGAAGGTCACACAAAAGAAAACTGCTCGAAGAAGCTATTTTGCGATATCTGCCAAGTGATGAGACATTTCGTTAAGGAATGCCCATACAACTTAAAAACAAGGAGTGCACAAGTACTCTTCGCTTAGGGAGAACCGTCAACACCGCCGAACACACCATCAAAACCCCAGAACAACTCCAATGCGTCCCCTGGAAGGTACCGCAATAACGGGAGGAGCACAGATGATATACATTGTAATGTTTGCAGCCATATAAATATAATATCAATACATTATTCTATGCACTTACTATGTGATTATTCTATTCTATCAATGCTGTTCTAGATTTCCATTTTATTTGTATTGCATTTACCACGTAGCGAGTAATGTTAATTTTGAAAAATCATTCAAGGCCTTGGGCATAGTAGAAGAGGAAGAAAAAAGATGTTGGAAGCCTAGACACATCTTCCTCGATTCTTTGTTTCTTTTGTGCCGATTCCTACAATCGAAGAGGAATGTTCTTTCTCTAGAGCAGCTCTAATCTCTAGAGTCACTTGATTACATGAAGTAACAACCCCCTACAACCCCTGTAATGCCAAGCAAGTGATCCATCACACTTGTTAATGATCCAGTGAAAGGATACTAACACAAATTAAATTTGAGATTAGCACTATTGTGGGACACTAGTCTCCATCCCTCAACTTTTGATTTTGGGAGAGTTATTGAATTACAATCTGCATGTTTTAGAAGACAAATAATAACATTTAATTTTTTTTTGACAAAAGACTTCACAAATTTCCAGCAAACGATCAATTGTCCATTGAAACCCACTGTGAATCCTGAATGAATCCATCAATCAATGGAATTGAGTTTGTGGTCAATCCACTCTGAAACCCGAGGGTTTTCATTCTCAGCCTCTTGAAAGCCAAGCTCTCCAGATTCCCGATAATTATTTTCCCAAAAGGTCCCAACAAATCCCTTTTTACCACATTTTATAGTCCACCACCTTTTTAATATTTTATTATTAAATATTTAGCTCCATTAAAGTAACTTTATTTAATATTTTCTCCATCCACTTAATAAAGTTTATGATTGATTAAGCAGGGAAAGGGCCCTGATCCACTTAATAAAGTTACTTTAATAAATAAATAATTAATTAAATATAAATGTCCAAAATATTATTTCAGGACAAATTAATATTTAATTAATTAAATTACGCCCCATGGTGGCTACTCAAGAATTGGCGACATTACACATCATACAATTCATAGTCGAATTAGTGCTAAAAAGAAATTTGGAAATAGTGACATGTGGAACAATTCTCTCGCACAAACACAGAGATTGTGCTTGCACTCTGCATTCAAATAGATGCATCAAGAATCACTTGTGCATGGAATAAGACACTATGCCTTACATGGAATCATCGCTCAGCCTTATACAAAGCAACAAAATATGTGAAACAACACTTGTGCAAAACACAAGAGAACAAGACGTGAGTGGCAAAGACTTGTGTAGTTATTCATATTTTGGGTGATGCAAGATTGCACAACCCCTAAGATACTCTTGCATCACAAAACAGATGTGACCTCAACAGATTGAGACTAATATTGCATTTTGGAAGTCTAGGGTTTGCTGATTTTATTGTTTTGATTGATCAAATTTGAACCAACTTTCACACTACTGTTGCAAGATCAATAAGATGATGGCTCAGCTGTTCAAACCCTAGAACATCAGCTACAGTACATGAAGAAGTACCCCTCAAAGATCACTGTTCAAGGATGGAAATCTATGATTCTACTCACAAATGTTGCTGAAGATATGACAAAGATTATCCA
>VDFB02331032.1:0-11356 GCA_007258455.2 Sequoia sempervirens | reverse complement strand
TATAACAATCCTTAGAAGATATGTTGAGTTTTTATGATGTTCAAAAGTTGCACTTCATCCATGTTCTTACTAAACTTGCATAAAGGCTTCCAGAAAATTTTTATGCATGATTAACATAAACTAATAAACTTGTACAATTTTATCTTTAGATTATAGAAGCTACATGCAAATCAATCAATATCTCATTCAGACAAATAAAAAATTGTAAGATTTAATATTCAATACCATAGAACACAGAAAATACGATAAAATGTGTTCACTGAGGTCATCACAGAACTCACCGTGTTTGGAGAAGCAAGCTACTTTCCACTCAACATACTAGTAGTTGATCTTTTTACAAACCCATTCTCATCAGCCTGCTTGTGCATACACATCAACAATTTAAATATCAACAAGCATTCCATATTAACTATTGTTCAATAACCTTATCACAAACTTGCCTTATAACATATTAGAAAACAAGAGAAAATTACAAAACAAACATTTCTACCAAGGTGTGAGGAGTCAAAAACTAGGAAAAAATAATTTCTTATCCAAAACCTATGGATGATAGTTAATTTTTGTTCAAAATTTCAATTCAGCTTATAAACTCAAAGTTAACATTATCACCTTTCAAACCAATATCACTTGGTTTATCCAGTTTAATCTCCAATTCTCTATTGTGAGTGCTTTGATCTTTTATCTTAGCACAAAATGCTAGGCATGTGATGGCCTTTTTACCTTTTCAAAAAATCCCCTTTCTCCTAGTTGCTTGCATTTATTTGCTAAGAGTTGCTCTTAAAAAAGATTGATTTTGGAGCTACTTTTATTGTTTGGTGAGATCACATGCACTCTATTTAATACATTCAAATTAATGAATTCACTTGAAATTATACATTTATAACTCAAGCTAAATAGAAAGATATAAAAACTATTTTACTCCTTACAAGCAAGATCTACTCATTTGTTATATTCATGGGCTTATCGGTAGTTCATTACAAGCTTTTCTGATTAGTTTATGTTACAATTTTTTAGATTGTATCTCAATAAAATCATATGGAAAGCCTTTGATATTGTAGCCATCTATTGGATCTCATGTTGGCTTTTAAATCCACAACAGACTAGAGTCAGTAGCTATGCTATAGAAGTAGATGAAAGGGCTGCTTGTATCCCACTCATTAAATGTGGTTTATGATGCATAAGGAAATAGAGAGAGCACTTCAATAATACAAAGTTTTTTCCTTCCTTCTTGCTCACATTTATATTGATTGTTTGATGATGTCAACTACCAAGCACATAATAAAGATGTGACACATATTTTTCTTCCATGCCTAGTGGCTAGACAAGGATATGGCAACTTTCAATTTCTGCTACTATCTCTATTCTTTTTAAGTTGGAGATTTCTATTGTTTTCATACCAATTAAAGATCACTTGCTAATTTTGATGCCCACTTCTTTACAATATTGGCCAAGTCTCTTTATTTGTATACAATTGAAGAAAAATAAGATTGAGTGTTGTAAATTTAAAAAATTTCTCATCTTTTATAGAAATGCAGTTGTGAAATATCCTTGACAAGGTTCAAGATTATTTTATCTAGTAAGAAATTACAAATTTTCTTGACAGATGAGAAATTTCCAACTTTGGCCTTTGTGACCCAATTGAGTACAAATTTTTATGTCAATGTCATGACAAGGATCAAGTTTGATGAGTTTCTTCCTTCCTTGTTGTCCCATGGAAATTGCTCAAATTAGTGGGAAAGAATGCAACTTTGGTTTGATCCTTGGAAGCTTCACACAAGGCATGTGGACTAAACCTTTTGCAATAGAGAACTAAGAATAGGCCTATTGCTTATCACAGAGATAATAATCTCTTGTGATTGAGTTGAGGAAAAAGAGACCTCTAATTGATCATTTTAGTAGGTAGGAACTTAATTCTTAACCATGCCCAAGTGTACTTCTGTAGTTGTTTAGAGGGGAAATTCCTTGCAATATGCAAATTGCCTGCTATACTGGCCATTGTTATTCTTAGCTTAGGGGAGCAATAATTTTAAGGTGGAATTATCTGATGCTGGAATATCCAATATAATTAATTAAAATGCAGAAGGGAGCACAATCATGTGAGAAAATCGGCAAGGTGGGTGCTCACTGATAGACTAGTTTATATGGGTGACTGTTGGTATACTATCTGTTTTGTTGCCCATCGCTTTAATTCTATTGGTCAGTGACTCAGTAATGAATTATAATTTAATTTCGTTCTTCTTTTATACCTCTAGGGCTCTAATTTTAAATCCAGCCTCTTATAGTGAATTCAACTGGTACTCATTATGGACCCTACACATTGAGTTATGTGTTTGTATAATTGTCTTTGTAGAGATCATTTGAGGACTAACAATGCAGGAACAACAAGTCACAAGGAAAATATAGAGGTAAAGGAGGTAAGGATAGTGGCATTTACATTTTGATTTGCCTACATGATAGAGAGAAATCTGGTGGTCAGATTTCTCTACAACCAGAAATTTTGTGCTTTACATTTTGATTTGCCTACATGATAGAGAGAAATTTGGTGGTTAGATCTAGATTATATGGGAATCTACAGCCCACTGCGAATTGTATTATGAAGAAAAAAAAGTTTGTTGTATCTCCCAAGTATCTGTACAGTTTGTAAATTCTAGTCACATCTTAACATAAAATTCTAAATTCCAAACAAAAAAAGGCCTAATCAGCCTTAGAAATCTATGATTAAACAATGATAGAAAATGTCCTTGATCCTGCATCAGAAGCATGGTAAGTAACAATCAATAAAATTCCACAAAATAAGTACATTAACCAAAGAAACTAAATTTAACACTGGAAAAATGATTGAAAACTATAAGGCTTCTCAAAATCAGTCTGCTTTTGGGCTATTAATATGGCCCTCTAGTTAAAACTATTATAGGCTGCTATGGCCCTACAGGCTTATTTAGTATAGCAGTTGTAATCAGGGTCAATTAAAGACCAACCTAAGTGGTTTGTGACCTCTTGTTGATTAGAATGATGTATGTTATCAGCACATTAAAAATAAGCCAGGTCTTCACCAGTTATGCAATCATCATTAGCAGCACATCAATTACCCATCAGTTATGTAGTCATGCAATCATGCAGTTAGTTGTGCAATCATAGTTAAAAATTAGTCAATTACTCATCAGTTATGTTGTCATGCAATCAGTTATTGTCATGTCCCCTTTTCCAAATTAGAACCATGGAGAGACCTCTAGCATATCATCATTTCTCATAGGCTAAAGGATAAATCAAGGGAAATGAATAATAATATTATTTTAAGTTGGGCCCAATAATATAATATTTATGGGGCAACTTAATAATATTTGATCTATAACACATGCAAATGTACAAACTACCAAAAAATTTAAATTTTACAAACTTAATTAAATTGAGGAAATCAACCATTTCTTCATCTAATACAGCTCCATATGCATCTACATAATTTTCAAAAGGAAACCTACCAAAATAAAAACTATTTACTACTCTGATTGAGTAGAGAATTATAATTTTTGATCAATGTTTAGGTAACCACTAGCGTGATGATAAGTGTGATCACAAGATCAAATGAGAAAGCATTTTTGAGATAATTTGTGCTTCCAAAAGGTCCAGAGCATCCATAATATAGAAATGATGTCTTTCTATATTATATTCCCAAGTATCCCTTTTTAGTTTTTTAATCATTTTGATCCACCTATTAGCATACCTATTGGTTAATAGAATAACTAGAATCTCACTTGGAAAATAAGTGGATCTGTGGGATCTATTGTGATGACTACAATAATTTTGAGATCTCTAGTTAAAGCATCAGCAAGGGAATTCTTTTCCCATTTAACCCATTGTATATCAAAGTTATAACTCTGGAACTCAAAATACCATCCAACAATTCTCCCTTGGGCTAAATCTATGTTTGTTTTTTTCCTTAACAAATTTCTTATTGGCTAACTATTTGTTTTGCTTGCAAAATGTTTGGGCTTGAGGAATATTTTAAGATTTTCAATTCCTCTTTTAACAACCAAAATCTCCTTCTTATATGTGTGTTAGTTATTTTTACTTTGTGAAAATGTATGAAACTTGTATCCACAAATTTTTCTTTTCCATCTAGAAATTCTTGGCTCAACATTACTGACCATGTATCAATTGAAGCATCTGTGTTGAGGACTAAAGAAATACCCCACTTGTGGCATTTGGAGTGTTGAAAGTTGGAGATGTTTTTGCTTATATATCCCTTTCAACTTATGTCAACTTATTAGCCCATGCCAGACTATTTCTTTAAGTGTCTTTGGAAGTGAATTGTTGCTCTAACGAGACCTTCTAAGCTATAAGACTTGTATTTGGGGAAATCAAAACTAATCCTAATATATTTACAGTTATTTACAAAGTGCATTCTTGATACTGTGCTGCAAGCTGCTTAGGTTATCTGCTTCTAAAAGAATCTGTTTGAGGATGGATGCTCTTTCGTGTAAGTGATTCAAGCTCTTCTTTTGGTCTAAGGCTAATGTTTTAGTAACTTCAATTTCTTAAATCTTTTGAGATATAAATTAATTTAGATATCAATTGATGAGAAGTGCTTACCTGTTTTTTCTTTAATTTTTTTTTTTCTTTTTCAGATTCATATTCTTTGTCTGGACCTCCTCTATCCTTCGATATCCTGGTTAAAATTTTGATTTTTCGACATTCTTGTAATCTAGTTCATTTCAGATGAGCTTCATGCTCTCTCTCTTCATTTGATATTTTCTTTTTGGCTTTTCATTTCTTTATCCTTGGCCCGCCGTTCCGTACTGCTTAGATTCACGGATTTAAGATTTTTATGTAGCTTGATAATGTTATCATCCCTCATTTCTGCCTCTTGATGTTCTTTGCCTTCTTGGCATTCTTTCTAGCCATAACTTGTCTCTCTAATTCATCTTTATGCAGTTTTTCAATTGGAATCTAACTAGGCTCAAAATGCAGCAACCTGCGGCCCTGCTGCTTCTTCCAGGTAAGACATCCAACACACTTCTGGCGCTTCAAAAGGCCTTTGGGCGAAAATGGATTCTTTGCCGTGGCAAGATGTGGTAGCGGTGCGTTTTATATATGCATAAATATTCTCATTATTAACATAGCCTCAACTAAATAGAGACTCATAAAAAATGTGTTATGTGGCAGTGACTGTGCATAATATTATTTCTGCGAGCACTTGCAGCTTGAAATCTGATAGGCCACATTTGTACCGTAAAATTCCTAGCGCCACCGTAGGTCTGTACATGATGCACTTAATATACATACCTTGAGGAATCCTGCTATTCACGTTTTGATCACCTGAATTTGCCAGTTGTTATTATCAAGTGAACTTCAAAATGCATTCCACCTAATTGTGTTATTAATATTGCACTTGGGAAAATGTTGATTTTTACATTCCTCTTTTATCAAGAGATTATATACGTTTCTTTCTATAGAAGAAGATTCCAAAGCCATGAAATGTGAATATTTGGTTAAGTGATCCACCACCAAAAATATATATTACATCTCCCTAAAATCCATGACCATGCTGTCCCATTTGCCTAGAGCTGTTGGAGGTATTCACAGTGCTTGGAGCAACCCCGAAATTCAGTGTTTCCTGCTTATTCTTTGGCATTGGCCACTGTTTGCAAACAAGCCTCCCAGTAATCCACTCAACTTTCGACAAACATTCTCCCAACCTTCATGTAGGTGTTCTTTTTCATTCCTATTCAGTTTTTTGCTGAATATACCATTGGTCACTGGCATTGCACCAGGACAATCCAATACCCATATTTGTCATGTGCCAAGGTAAATAATTGTAATGTCACATGTAAACAAGCAATGGAATGGTTGCCATTACATGCATCATTTTATGAAGCACTATTTGGCTGCCTTGCCACAATGAAAAGGATTATAATTTATTCTTCAACATTGAGTTAGCATTGTATTTTGGTAGAGTAGGCAGTCACATATCTGGGGTAAAGGCGGGCTAACCCAAGGAATCTGTTTCATGCTTTAGAATTCTATGCCTAAGCTAACCTTTCATAGAGCATGTTTTCCTTGGGTCTGCATTTACTCCAGAAGAAGAGATGAGGTGTCCAATTAATTGAACTCTCGTTTCTCAAAATTGCAATTGGATGACTTTACAAACGGTTTATTTACCTGTACTAAAATTGAAGACTATAATGCTCTAAACAACTCTCTATGTTTGCTTTATACAGTAAACTCTCATTATAAGCACAAGGATAATTTGTCTAAATAAGGAACAGAATCGAGTTCACATTCTTGAGAGGCTGCTGGTGCATTTACAAGTCCAAATTGCACAGGATGAAACTTTTTGCGACCTGTGTGTGCAAATATGTTTTCCTATCTGACCCCAATTTAATTGTTTCAGGATCTCAAGTCTCTTTGAAAAAACTGAATGATTGCTTCATCAATCCCTTGTTAATATTATCTAGAACTCCCATACTAACATTGAAAAGGCAACAAGTGCTAGAAAGAAACTTGTGATTGGAACCATACATTCAAACGCTTAAACATGTTCGAAGTGATGTGAATGCATGTGAGGAGTACTAAATGCAGGTAAAAGGTTTGTAAGTAGTTAAATGAAGTGCTTATTGATTATATATGATAGCATTTGGCATTAAGCTATCAAGAAAATCAGAATGGTCAGGCAAAAGTTCAAAACATATTTATATCCATTGGAAGAACAAAAGCTGCATAATCTTTGCCTTTGGTTTCATAAGATTGACACATGCTTAGAATCCATGATTCCCCTTTTTAATTCTCTTTCATTTTGTTTTCATCCATGATTTTCAAGTACTTTGTCCATAAATCATTTCCATAGGTAGAAAATTTTCCTTATTGAAGGTAGAAGGCTTCATGGATTCTTGAACCATCTTGGTGCTAGGTTTTAATCCACTGATCTATACAGAATTTTTCTTACTGCCATCTTGAGCAAGGAGGTATCCTACCAAAGAATAACTTGAAGATCACAATTGTGTATTCTTCAACAACCCTAATTTTGTTTTTAGTTTTTCCAAATACACAAAGAAGTCTTTGGAGTTGTTGGACATTTATTTCGATGAGAATATTTTGAATTTTCAACCATTGACTCTTCTTTCACAGGTAGACTCAAGTATGCTACTAGTGATTGGTTATGCCTTCAAGATGAGAGACGGAAAATTAGATTTTGTCTTCATTGATTTAGGGCTTAAGAAAAAGAATTGATTAAAATTGGAGCTTGTGGCATCATATTCTTGGTTGAAGCTTGTGTTTATTTTTTCACATGTAATAGACAAATTTCTAGTTGAAGATAAGTATATTAAATATTTTGTGTACCCTGTATGCATCATAATGCATGTTCAAATGGTCATAAAATGGGTTGTGGTCCTTTGCACGACTGCATTAAGCAACTTATGGTCCATAAGAATCCAGTTCATAACATATGAGAGGGAGCTATATGCTATGCAGCATTTCAGTTATTTATTTGATAAATGCTATATCGAAAACAATTGTTACATCCATGTATGTGTTGGTTTTGGCAGGCTTTAACAAGGCTCACCAAACTTTATGAGGATAGAGCTGAAGCATATGGCAATTCTGATGTAAAAGTGTCTCTTCAAAGTATGTTTCTGTATCTCTTACAGTTCGTTTTGAACATGAGTTCAAGATGATAATGCACATTAATCACATTCTTGAGTTCCATATTGTTTTATATCTCTATTCCCTCTTATGTCTTTCTTTTTTTTATTTAATTATTTTGGTTTTGCATAGAACATGATTTCATTAATTTAAAGAGAATAATACAAAGAAGCCATTGTTGTCTCCAGAAATTGCATTAGAACATGGTCACAAAGATGTCTCTCCTCTCACTCCAACAATTATTGCAATTGAGGTATGCATTCTTAGACATTAATAGAATGTTTTTAGTTTATATTTAATATTTAAATTAGACTAAACACTTAAAATATATGACATTTCTCATGTTTTCCCTTCAATTTTCTTTTTCCATTTTCATGCCTTTTATCACTTTTTTGCTATGTTAATTTAATTAATGGAACCCCCCATGCTAATTTAAATGTAACGATATTTTTTCATCTCACCTCTAAGAGACACTAATTTGGTTTATGAGACCCCCTGGTGCAAGAAATCAATGAGGGGATTATTTTTCCATATACCTTACATTGTTTTGAGGTGTAAAATTATAAAACCCTCTAAATTTAATGTGACCATTATGAATTACTTGTGCCTTTACCATCAAGCAAACTTAGGATGTATTAGAGGTTCTCAAATTCTCATTTGATTGTCCATGTCACTTGTCCATTGCTTGATGAAATACCTAAATTTAAATTTTTTGGTAGTTTGTACATTTGCATGTGTAAAACTTGGAGTAAAATTGTACAGATACTTGGGAGATACAACAAACTTATTTTTTCTTCATAATAAAATTCACAGTGGGTTGTAGATTCTCATATAATCTAGATCTGACCACCAGATTTCTTATCATAAAAAACGTAAAAACAAAAGCAATAATTTGGCAATAATTCAACATCCTCTAATTAAAAAATAAAAGCCAGAGTGGACCATTCATTATGAGAGTTGGGTTCTTGGTGAACCACTACGAGCAGAAACATGGGTCAATGTGAGTTTGACTCCAAAAACTACATGGTTGAATATGGTTGAACTCGATAGCAATATCAATCGCGGGAAAATGCCTCCCTTCAATCAAACTATAGGCATATAGGCTGTAGGAGTCGCCAAGTTACATTGTAACCACGGTATCCCAACCGGAGACCGTGATAAAAAAAGTAGTAAATCACCCTTACGTGAGTTGTGGCATGGCTGCGTTAATCCACGCCCAACCCTCACTACATAATCTAAAAAAGAATAAATAAGAAGCAAGCATGCTCTTAAGGATAGTGGAATTGGGTAATTCAATTGTGACTGACAAGCAAATGTTATACATATTGCATACATACATGCGTATATATATATTTCCTATCAAACATATTGTACAGGACAATGTACATGCACTCAAGCTCTTTGAAATGAATCTGCACCATACACCATTTTGAGGAAATGTTTTGATTATCCAATAAGGCTACATTTATTAGCACCTTTGACCCAGAGAGTTGTCTCACACCACACAAAACAACTTCCAAATAGTTGAAACATTCTTCGCCTCACATCTGAAAACAAATTTCAATTCATAACCAATATTTTTATTTAAAAGGATACAAAAATCTTGTCCCAAGCTCAAGAATTTAGTAGCTCTAAAGCCCAATATTTTTAGATCTACTTTTCATTTATTATGAATAGATTGAAGTGGCAGCTATATGGAGAGTCATTTTGGTTCATCTCATTTTTTCTTAAATTCTACTTTGGCAGTGTTTTGTAATATTTTTTCCTGCAAACTCTAACCATTTTTCTTATTGGCATCATTGACAGCACAACACGACTTGTACAAAATCATGAGGTAACTCACTTGCCATGATTTCAATGAATTTTCTTTAGAAATTTGTACATGACCAGATCACTTTTAGTTTTTGTTGTGTTTTATTTCATTCTAAAACAAGTCTATTGTTATCTAGTAAATGAAGGCATTGGTTTTGTGGTTTTATCTGTGGATGTTTTCATATATAAAATTATTGTAATAGAAAGTGTTAGACCCCTTTTTTTTCTTCACATGGAGATAATTACATTTCTACTACAAAAAAAATGCAAATTCCTACTATGTTGGAGGAAAAATATAACAAGGTGCCCTCTAATACTCAGAATGAAGTGGAGTCTTTGCCAAATGTTAATGGTACAGGTGAACCTTCCTCAATTTGTGCCCCCCTTGGCACAGTTGATCAGGTTTCAGAGGTAACTAGGAGGGGTCAGATTGTCCTAGATCAGATTGAAGAGCATTGGATTAAACAAATTCTTAGTGAGGTCCAACAATTGTCCAATAACCTACCTCTTCTAGTTTGGATAAAAGAAAAATGGATTTAGATGTAAGTCTTCATCATGGATTTGATTTTGGGTCGACATTGAAAAAAGGGAGATCAATTAGGAAAGATTGTTGCCTCAATGATTATGGAAGCAGATTAATTGGTAGTTTCCAAAGCTCTCTGGAGCACTTCAGTTTCAAACTTCTTTGGGATGGTTGGTCTTTTGTTGTTCATGCCCTTCCTGGGTTTTAATGTAATTGTTGTTGGTTGTTTTCGGCCCCCAGGTGATGTTCTTTTGATGTTTGATGGACTTCATTGATAGATCTATTATTCAATAGATTTGCAGAGATATTTAGTTAAAAATATACAACAAAAAAAATACAAAATTCCAATGCATATAGTATTTATTTCTTATAAAATATACAAATGCATTTTTTCATTTTGGAATCTTTCATTCACAATATTTGATTACTCATCATATACTTCAGGAAAAATGATGTAGGAAACATATTACCAGAGACATTGAATCATTATTGAGGGATATAATCTCATCAAATGATACTCTGTTATTCTTGAATTGCAACTTTTGGTAGATTCACTGTTTTCCCAATTGCAACTGTTATACCAAAAAATGACAATAAGATTAATGGAGTTTAGGACTATTCTTTGTACTCAAATAGTAATCAACAAAACCTGCCATTTGACTTACCTTTATCACAGAGTGTAAACCTTCCAAGTTGTGGAACATCAAAGAACATTTCAACACAAATTGAAGCATTCACCTAAAATTTTTCTTCTTTTCCAAAAAAATAAATAAATTTATACTATATTGCATCAAAGAAACCTCTTCTAGCCATAATAGGAACTGGCATGAACACTTGAAATACATTAATTGTAGTTCTTAAATTCTTTTTGGAAATGTTTACATTTCAAATAACAAAATACAAAAATATTCCACACATAGTGGGTGTAATGTACAAATTTGAGATCTTAAGTTTTTTCCTTTGTTATTATAAAGAACCAATAAAATTGAGGGAACGGGAATGAACAAACTAACAGTATTCAGCAAGCCTCCAGGTTGGATAATTGTGTAAATTAATCCACTTGATGTCAAAGCTTCTTCAGCAACTTGCTTAGCTTCCAGAACTATGCTTAGTTTTTCTAATGTCTACAAATTAGACATAAGGACCATGAAATATTCTATAAAATATTAGATGGCTGATTGTAGCAAAAATAATGGTTTGTAAAAAAATAAATTAAGAAGAAGATATTCGATGCAGCATAAGAATATACCATCATGAAATATTTTATTTCAATACAGCCACCATAAGCAATCATTGAACTTATCAAAATCAGGAAATATTACAATGTTCCAAAAACAACAGGATACAATATGATCAATAGATTCAACCAACAACGTTGAC